>CAUYPK010014358.1:0-13594 GCA_963574355.1 Loris lydekkerianus
AGTGACAACACATGCCAAGAATCACAGGTCTGGCTCCATGATCAGAAGCAGTTTCTGGAGTGGAAGTAAAGTACATCTCTGGACTTGAGCTTCATCCGAGGAAACAGCCTCACTTACAACTAAGCACAGGCTCTATTCTACGTAATGATGATATGACAGAAAGCTACATCACTCCAACTTTTCTGTATTATAGTCTGTCCTTGAATTCACATCGTATTTTCCCTACTTTGCATTGCTTTCTAGATGAATAACTTTTGAACCATATTTTCTCATAGTACTAAGTCACTAAATGCAATGTCAACATCTGAAAAAAAAAAAAAAAAAGTTGGTTTTATATAGTAATCACAGTATCAGCAAACATAAAGCCTGCCTTATTTGGCTCTGATGACTATACAGTATGGACAGCATATAATAAAATTTCAGCTCAGTATCTCATAGAATTGTAGCTGATTTTGTGAATAGATGTCCTTGGTGAAGCTCCGGCTTCAGTTCCAGTAATACACAATGATCCAGGCCCCTGATGCCTCCAGTTGAGGTCAGAATTTAAAACAAAACCCTTATTTTGCAATAAGAGGCTTCCAGGATCCCCAACCTAAATTAAATTTGCATGTGATTTTTTTTCTATCAGAGATCCCTCAAAGTGCCAAAGACAGGTATGTATAGGATTGAAGATCAGTATAAATTTCTGTGGAGAAACATGTGAATTATTAACAAAAGCAATAAGTTCTATAATATCTAAAATCAGATTATGGTGAATTTACTATTTCCAAATCAAATGCCTAGTTTTGACCTGGATTAAAATTAGTCAGCATTTTATTAAGGGATATCTGTTTGGAAAATCTCCAGAATTCAATCTTCCATATTATTCGACAGCCAGGTGTAGATGTGATGGCCACCTATCATCCCTAAAGCACTTTGTGTGAAAACACCTACACAGTTGGCTCTGGAGCTTAAGACTATTCACCAGACAAAGAAACCTTTGCCCTGGTTGTGGAGTGTGCCATTGTCTGTCTTCAGGCTTACATTTTGAAACGCAAAAAGTTCAAAAGAAAGATGATATTTACCATATACCGTATATACTCAAGTATAAGCCGAGTTTTTGTGCCGAAAAACCCACAAATTTTGTGCCGGAAAAAACTCGGCTTATACTCGAGTATATACGGTATCTTTCCTAGAGGCTAAGTTGACTAGACCTTTTGGGTTTGATTCACCTGATACCATCATATGGTTCCTGAGAAAATAAAAGAAAGTCTATTACCACTTATGTGACTAGTTGCAATCTGGACTATCCTTCAAGTTCAGCATCAAATGCTACCTTCTCTATGGATCATGTCTTGATATTCCTTCAGCTTTCTCTTTATTTTCCTTTTATGTATATGGGAAGACATGAAACACAGTAATTTATATATGTTTGTTTTGCCGATCAACCATGAGTTTATTCAGGACAGATTCCATTCTCTTTATAGCCTTTCCCCATTTAGCCTTTATCTCCAGCATCTAGCTCCCTATCTAGCCTGGAGTGACCACTTAATAAATGTTTGTTGGAGGTTTATGTAAACAAACATTCTTTTTTTTTGTTTTTTGGTGGGGCTGAGCTTGAACCACCTCTAGCACATGGGGCCAGCAGGCTTACTCCTTCGAGCCACAAGTGCCACCCATAAACAGACATTCTAATTGTTTGAATTCTTACACATCTATCTTTGATGCATGTATGCTCATATTGCTTCATAAATCAGTAATTAAGACAGTGTTTAGAGGCGTCAGGAATGTGTTATGATTGGCAGCAACACTGTTGTCATTATCTATCTACCTACTTATCTATCTATATGCTAATTAAACACCTATTCTATCCAATTCTGGGTGGTATATACATTGTTGAAAAGTTGTGTGTATAACTGATTTCTAGGATCAAGTAATATTTTAAGTCTGCTATTAGAGCTGTGAAGTGCAAATAACTAGAGGAGTTTTTTGTTTCATCTCTTTAACACAAGAGGAATTGTGTAAAATTATGAAAAGACCATTACTTTTAAGTTACAAGAGCAAGTAATGGGAGTTTCATGGTCATGGTCTTAATGGTCCGCTATTTATATAACTTTGAGCAAATATAAACTCTTTTATGTTTTCTACCTGTCATTTGTGAACAGGAGCTTTAGATGGATGATGTCTGTGGTAGGAAGAATGATAGCCTCCAAAGATGCCCATACCTTAAACCTGGGGAGCTGTTTATTATAAATAAATATAAATATTACCTTACGTGAAAAAGGGGATTTGTAGATGTAATTAAGGATAAAGACCTTTATATTATCCTAAATTATGTTACATGATTCTTTAAAAGCAAAAAAAATCTTTTCCTGGATCTTATCAGCGATGAAGATGTAACCACAGGAGAATGATTAGAGAGATGCAAATTTTGAAGACAGAGGAAAGAGGTCTTAGTTAATGAACTGGGGTCCTCTCTAGAAACAGGTAAGAAAATGAATTCTTGGCTAGAGCCTCCAGAAAGGAATGCAGCATCCCAGTACCTTGATTTCAGTCCAGTATGATCTGCATTGAACTTCTTACTTACAAAAATGTAAAAAGAATACGTTAGGGTGGTTTTAAGGTGCTAAATTTGTGGTAATTTGTTACAGCAGCAATAGAAAACTAATGTAATTTCTCATTGCCTTTCGTCTTAAAAAATTACCTAATTCAATATTTTGCTATATTTTCTGTTTAAATCATGATGATCAAATATTGTGGTTCAAAAGTGAGATGCGTTCATACTAGGGTTTTCTGCCTTCAAATTTTTGTATTTGACACACTTCAGAAAACCTCTCCATTCATCACTCGAACAAAGGATTTTGTAACTAACTCCTATCTTCCTTTTACACAATAGAAATCAAAGCCTGCAAGAGCTCATGCCATTTACTTTAGTCAAAATCTGAATGATGCATTGCATAAGTAACAACATAATAGAGCCCTCATATTGTAATCTGGATAGATGTCTGCTGTGCTTTGAAAATCAAATATCTTTCCCTTTGACGTTTTGACAAGTAATTTCGACAACAATATACATTTGGCTAACTCATGAATGTAGTACTTCTTGTCCTCTGGATTGTGCGGGGTTTGCACTATGCTGAGAATGACAACAATTATAGAACTGACTTGCATCTGCCAAGTGAACAGATGGTCTTGTGGTTGAGAGGAACAATGGTGGAGAAAGAAAAGGCAAAGGGATGGGGGGTGGGGGAGCTGCTAGGGTGTGATAAAAATCTCACAATCCAAAATAGCACTAGTAAAGCTAGAAAAGAATGTAGACAAAGGCATGTTGCAATTTATTATTGAAAGGTGTGAAAAAAGAGTGGAAAGGGCTTACTTATTTCACTCTTCTCATGGACAGCTACTGAATCTAATTCAAGTGTACTTGAGACGCATAAGCTATGAAATTATAGGGCTGACATTCTCATTTATGAAAATAGTTATTTCAAAGTATTGTCATTGTGAGTTTGATATGGAATGACATTTTGCCTTTAATAGTCTACTTTTTGTTTGTTTACCTGGGGAACAAACAGAGCTCAAGTAACAGAAACTTAAAGTTACATAGGCCATCCAATATTTTTAAATGAAAAGCCGAAATCTTTCTTAAATATACTGCATTCTTTCTTTATAATTTGAACTTCTCATGACATCTTAAGTTTGGAAATGTTAATACCCATTATTGTATTTTTTCTCTTTAATAAAAAGAAACTGACTTTCTGGAGCTAGAGATATTAGTAGTTCCTTGTCCCTGTTTTAAAGAAGGGTATGCATCTTGAATTTTGGGTTTTATTTTTTGTAATTTCTTTTTTGTTCTTGAATTAATTTGTCACATTTTGTATTTATTTATTTCAGAGTTTTATGCTAAATATGCATTATATTGCATATAATTTTATATTTAATCCATTGAATAAATACCATACAGATTATATTTATGTATTTCTACTGATTTGTGTTATAATTTACAGCTAATCTACCCATCATGGGATGAGAAGAGAGTATACCAGTCCAAAGTGTGTTAATGATAAGGATTTAAACGTAAAGAAATTTGCTCTCTGATAGGCTCTTCTACGTGATATAAACACAAACGTAGGACATGGATTTTATGAAAATTATTTTCGCCTTTTCTCTTCTGAGTGTAGGGGGCTTATGTTTTGTTTCCTATCTTCATTCATGTAATGAGAATGGTGAAAAAGTAACAGTAAATGATAGGTTATTTTATGTCTCTAGAATACATGATACCAGCCCAGTCAACAACAAAGAAGCCCGAATTTACAGCTCAAATAATTTCAGTATGATCCATCCACTTCTGTTTTCTTCTCTCTGCTGAATTTGAAGATCTCTGTTTTTTAGAGTAAAACTGATTATAGAATTATTACTCATGAGATGAAGGGTATTTTAGTTCTTCCACGTTATACCAATAGGTTGATAGCTTTTTACAAATATTTCCATGTTTCACATTTTCCATGACATTACTCCCTCCTCATTCAACTCCTCCCATTCCCACAAAGTTCCTCCCCAGTCTTGTTCTTATTTTCCAAAGAATCATCAGTTCCTGACAGGTTTTTGTTATTATTCTTTTATTGGTAGCTATTTCCTTTGCAATTGTAATGAATGTCTTATCATTTATTCCTCAACATTTTTTCTCCAGAAAATTCAAGTTACTTTAAAACTAGGTCTTGGGCATTTTACATTAATACACAGCTTTTTTATTGTAAAAAGCATCTCACTATCATCTGACAAAGAGACAATATTATAGTTGCTGTGCCAAATTCTGATTTGGGTAAAAGCTCAAATACACATTGGAGGGAAGTGATCGCCTTTGTATTTACCAGTTCTATCTTCCTTGATTTTCATTCTATCTGTAGCATCCCATCCTACCATCTGGCAAAACTCACCCTACCTGCTATTATACATTTCCCTCCTGAGAAGTCCTGATGTCAATTATAAATTATTTAGAATTAAAAATGATAAGTCATTAATCATTATTTATTGTAGAAGGCATTTTTCTGAATATTATGTATATTAACTTACTGAGTCTTATCATTGCAATACTTCAAGGATGATAGTTCTATTATCATGGCCTCTGTTTTACAGGTGGGAGAAACGAGGCATAAATAAATTAGTACACATTGCCGAGTTGGGTCTTAAACTCAGGCAACATAGGTCTGTGCTAACGTCCCGTAAGAGGCAGAAATTAGCCTCAGTGACATGGACCTTTGACTCTACATTGCGTTATAAATTAGTGGCTGAGGTATTAATTAGTTTAACTTCTTCTCTAATTATATAATAAAAACCTTTGTCCTATTTTAAAGAGTTACAAGCATCATTGGGCTTACAAGGAGCTATTTGTGGACAATGACTCTTCTAATTTCTTGGTATTGTATTGTTTATGCAGCTATGTCTATAGTGTCAGGAGTAGGTATACTTTCTATTAGTTACCCTCTGCACCTGGTTTCTGAGATAGGAAATCAAAGGGCTACATTTGATATACCCATCTACTTCCAATCATCCATCCATATGTTCATTCATCATTACTTCTTTATTCAGCAGATATGTACTGAAGATTACCTGGTCCCCAAACACTATGGTTATTTCTAGTTTGATTGCTTGCAAAGAGGAATATGACATCATTCTTGCCCTAAAGGTCCTCACAATGTTTGGGAAAGTTAGGCATCCAAATACCTTGTTAGAGTGCAATTGATAAATGTTACAGTTGATGTACAGAGGTCTATAGTAACATAAAGGACAGATGAACTATGTCCCTTAGTTGTCTTGGGGATCTAATTAAGGACTTAAAAATAAAAAAATCTCGTAGGATACATAGGATTTCATCACATAAGGAAGTATAACTTATCACATTAAGCATGCTCAGAATATGAAAGGGCCAACTATGTTTTCAAACAGTTGAAATATTATAGAATGGCTGAGGTGTAGGTTAGCTAAAGTCTAGAGCTATCAAGCAAGGTCAGGGTCATCTGTGAAGGGTCTTTTGTCAACCTAAGAGGCTAGACTAGTTCTTGCGAGCAGGTGTAAAATGATGTCCACACCTCCAATCTGGGTAAAAAAAAAAAAAAATGGATTTTTGTAAAATATTGGAAGTCCATATTTTGGTTTGGAGTCATGGAGGGGTAGTGGATGTGAGGAAAGAAATTTGTGAACTTTTAGAGCAAGAATGAATAGGAAATGAGTTGAAGGATGTGGCAGCATTAGAAGTAGAAGGTCATGCTCTCTAAGGAGATAAGAAATACAGGGAAAGGAAGTTTAGAAAGGAGTTGAGCATATGTCCAATTTTGAATGTGTAACTTGAAGTGCTTGTACTTACTTTACACAGAAGGGCACAGTACATTTGATTCTGGAACATAGAGGAAAAAATGAGGAATGGAAATATGTTCCTCAAAGATTTGTAATCAAATTAGTGATAATTGCAGCCAATAGAAATTGATAAAGTTATACAGAGAAGAACATGGAGAGAGAAAGGTGAAGAGAATGGAGAATTCTGTTTAAATTGTAGCAGTGAATTGAATTCATTTCACAGGTGACAGGTTAGGAAACATTTAATGAAATATTTGAGAGATTTAAAGAATAGAGTTTTGGTTATTCACATATCTTGACATTTATTTTTCTTTACCATACTATTATTGCTAAAATACTAAGTTGGTTATTTATTTTTCCTTTGTATAAGTATCCCCTGCCCTGGAATTTGTTCTTTGAAGTGGGGGTTCTCTGGATGCCATTAGTAGGTTATTTAAAATGTCTCCATTCTCAGGATGTGTGAAGAGAGGGAGCTTATTCCGTACTCAGTTTCTAACATTGGAAATAATTCTGAACTAGGAAATAAAAGACTCAGATTTTGTTCTACCTTTGTGCATAACTTCACTAAGTGAAGCTGACAAGTTATTGAACCTCTTTGAATCATTATGTGAGCTGTAAAAAGGTCATTCAGATGTCTTCTGACTCCACGTTTCTAGGACAGTCTTTCACCTGTTTTGAGATTTTGCTGCATATTTTTAATTCTCTCTCTTTTTTTCCCTCTAAACTTTTCTCTTATAAACCTACCACAATATTATATGGAGAAAAAATAGCCTCTTCAACACATGGGGCTGAACCATTTTATATTCATGTACAAATTAAGAAAATTCATAACTGGCCCTGTATTAAATAGTAACTCAAAATGGATCAAAGATTTAAATATATATTATAAAATTATAAAGCTTCTAAAAAAACACACAATTAGGGCAGCGCCTGTGGCTCAAAGAAGTAAGGCGCCTGCCCCATATGCTGGAGGTGTGAGTTCAAACCCAACCCCAGCCAAAAACTGCAAAAAAAAAAAAAAGAAAGAAAAAAGCACACAACAGTTAACTCAAAATGGTTCAAAGATCTAAGTATAAATTATATAATTATAATGCTTGTAAAAACACACACAGGAGACAACGTGGGGGATTTTGGTTAGGAAAACATTTCTTGGCTATTACAACAAATTAATGTACAAAAACAGATTTTGTTAAAATTGAAAATGTACATTTAAAGAAACACAGTAAACAGAATAAAATATTCTGAGAAAAAAATATTTGCAAATCCCATATATGATGGAGGACTTGTATGTGAAATACGTAAATAGCTTCCAAAGTTCAATATCAAATAAATGACATAATCTTTAAATATATATATAAGGTTTAAACAGATATTGCATTGAAGAAGATATATGGATATGTAGAAAATGTAAATACAAAAAGAAGTTCAATATTATTTGTTGTTATGGAGATGCAAATTAAAAACATAATAAAACTCACCATGACTATAGTATTAAAATGGTATAAAGGAAAAAAAAAAAAAAAGACTGACCATATTAAGTATCGGTGAGAAGCTGGAGGTTCTATAATAGGACTTTCATATGCTGCTGTTGGGAATGTAAAATGATATACTTTTGAAAGTTGTTTTTTAAAATTTATATACACGCCTAACATGTGAGCCATCCATTCTACTCCTAGATATTTATTCAAGAAAAAAGAAAGCGTATGGTTCAATAATAACTTGAACACACACATTAACAGTGGCTTTCCTTATATCAAATAATAGCCCAAAGTCTGAAACAATCCAAATGTCAGTCAACTGATGAATGAACAAATGGTGGTATATCCATACGGTACTGTAGAAGGCCTCTGGCATTAGAAGGAATGAGCTATTGATTCATACCACAACATGAATGAGCCTTAAAATATTCATGTTGAATAAAAGAGTACTTACTATATGATTGCATTTCTAAGTAATTCCAAAAAATGAAACAACTATTGACAGAAAGTAAATCAGTAGATACCCGAAAGAGAGTAGCTAAAGAGAGGAATTACAAAGGGGCAAGAGGAAACTTTTGGGGGCTTTAAATAAGTTAATTATTTTGTTCATGATGGTGGTTGCAAACTTATAAAACTGTACAACCAAAATATGTGTGGCTTATATACAGCAATAGAGTTGTTAAAATATATAATTTTTTGCAATGCTGAACATCTAAACTTCTGGAAGCGACTTTATTCCAAGAAATGTTTTCTCAAGCCTATGGTACATATTTATTAATATAAATATTTCTTACACACATGATATGTATATATGGGTGCATGTGTATATTTGTGTGTGTATGCGGATACGCTGCAAAATGACGCTTCAGTGAATAATGGACCACATAACTGATGGTGATGTCACAAGATTAAAATGGAGCTGCCCTATGCAGGTGTACCCTTTTTTTACCATTTATGCTGTACTTTTTCTATAACTTTTCTATGTTTAGATACACAATATTTACCATTGTGTTGCACCATGCTGTACAGATTAGTATCCTGGGAACCATAGGCCATGTCACACAGACTAGGCTTGTAGTAGCTATTTCTTCTACATCTGTGTACGTCCATTCTGTGATGTCTGCACAATAGCACAATTGTCCCATGATGCATTTCTCAGGACATATCCCCATTAAGTGACGCATGACTGCATATACAATTTACAGACTGTATCTATGCAGATACACATAAAACACAGGGTTTGGACTAGCAGTTAATTGTTGATTTAAATTTATAAGAACTCAACTCAGTTCTTTGGCTACTTCTTACTTCTGATTTGATATATACTTTTCAAATATTTAAAAATAATAGTGACTGAGGCGCTAGTAACGCAGTAGCTATTTCTCTTTCCTCCTTTTTATAGCCCCTCAGGATGAAAAGAACAACTCAAAGGGGAAGATCACAAAGCCTTAACAGGACTTACTCTATGTGGTACAGGTGCCACCACCAGAGGAGTTCATTAAGCTACTGATTTTAGAATGTTTCCAGCAGAGTAGCGAACTAGGATCCAGACTTGTCCAACCCTCTATGGTACAGGACCTAATACCATAATCTTCTTCTATAGCTCTACAGTGCTATGATTTTGTTTTCACTTTTTATAGTTGCTCAAAAGTGAAATGATAGTGATTTAATCAAATTTTAAAATTAAAGATATAATTTATGCAACATAAAATTAGTTGATAGAAACTGAGGGAAATTTTAATGGTTTCCCCTTTCAAGAAACCATTTACACAGATCAAATTAACTCAATTTTAGGAGTACTTAATCTGGAATGTGCTTTAGATTTGCATATGGAGGTTTTTTCAAACTGCAGGTACCTACACCTTCATTTCATACCTATTGTTTTAGAAAAAGAAAAAAAAAACTAGAAAAGCCACAAAAGTGATTTGATGTGAATTACCAATAAATAGACTGATTTAGAAGAAAGAAATTAAAGGGAAATGTGCCTCCTTAACTAGACAATATAAGAAGACCACAATTATCTTGTCAGCTCCCATTCTGATGTTAGAATAAACAATAAAACCTTGGCCCTGGGACAGATTATGCTCCAGCTGATCCAAAAACTGGTACATAGACAGCATGGTAGCTCAGCCTGGTGGAATGGAGCATGTAAACTATAAAAACACCTTTGATATCTGACGCTTTGACACGATTTAGTGTTATATAGTTCCAGGAGTCCAATGTCACTAATATAATTGTCTAAATGTTTCACATTAATGTTAAGAAACTTTCATTTTTTGAATACATGTGGAATCATTAAGTCAGGTTGTTTTGAATCTTTTGAGCTTTGTTGTGCTTGCAAACTTCAGGAGTCATGAAGTTGTGGGTCATAATAACGGCCTTAGTGGTCTGATGCAGGGAAAGCACAGACATTTTTAGAACTTGAGAGTGTTTTATGCTTTATCTGTAAAAATATTTATGTTCTATAGAGTTAAACTTGATGAATAATCTGAACCCAGAGCTCTAGGGCAAACATTTACTTTAAATACTTACATACTTTTGTTTTGCATTTCATGCTCCCAATAATCTTCCCGTATGATAGGTATTATCCCACCTTACACTTGAGGATGATGAAGCACAGAGAAAAAAGAGATTTGCCAAGAGGAACACTCCTTTTTAAAGGTAAAGTGAGGATTTTGGTCCGTGTTTAAACAACATCAAACATCTACTGTCCTTGGTTGGAGTTTGTTGAAAAGTATTAGGCGAAAAAGCCTGGGTTTACAGCCCTGATTTCTTGATTCCAATACTCCTGAGGATAGTATTAAAAGGAAGGACAAAACTTCCTGTTTCTCAGATTGGCCCTGGTCTGTTCACCTTTGGCCTCTGTGGTCCTAAGGCTCTAGGGTACCTATGTACTTACTCAATGGAAGGGTGACTGAGAGGCAGACTCTAAATTCTAATTTTTCTTTCAGGAATTTCTGGTATGTGACAAGATTATAAAGGACTCATGAGATGAAATTCAGGTGATATTAAAGAGGAGAAAAGAAGGGCTCTATCTTAACATTTGAAGAGATTTTGGGAAAAATCACATGTAACAGGGCCACCCTTACTCTTGTTGCTTGCATACAATCTATTCTCATTAGAATTCAATTTAGATTTAAAAAGTAATAATAATAATAATGAAAATAATAAGCATCCTGGATTACTGAACATCTGGCTATGCACTATAATTCTTACTTCTTTCCTGATAATACAAAAGCATTGTCTACTTTCTTTAAGAAAGATGTATCTAACTTTAAAAGTCAAGTGATAAGAGATTGGTAGTATAGATAGTATAGATTGATAGTATAGCTCACAGTCACTTTGATTTTGCTATGAGACCTCTGAAGACAAATTTGGTCTCTGGACTACCATAAAACATGGCCTAAAGATGCCATGTATATATCACTATTTGATTAATTGTTCATTTGGATAGCTGATTACAACATTGTCCAAAATATTAATTGATAGCCCGTTACACAATACCTCTGATTTGGCTTAGGAACAAGCGGCCAAAATTGAGAAACTGTGTGTCAAATACAAACTGGCAACAAAACCTCCATTCTCATTGCTGAAACTTATCACAGCTTTTTTTTGGCATTATCACCCAAATCAGGCTTTTGGAGTTTAAGTAAATCAGCTTTCTTAATTTAGTAAATTCTATGTTGTATATATTCCCCAAATGAATTGGTATTCTGCATTCTGTGACAAAGGAAAATCTCTTGCAGACCTGCATCATGATTACGTGCAGAATTTATGTGAGAAAATTCAGAAAATATACATGAGGAGGATATATAGCAATTTTCCCCTAGGCGGACCATGGCTTATTTTCACATTCAGTTATAAATACAAAAACAGTTCAAAATATAGTGGCATATAGCAATATTTATTATTTCTCACAAAATTCTTGGTTTGCTGGGTAGTTCTTTGTCTGGTTTCCCCTGAGCTTACTTCTGTGTCTGTTTTTCATAGGTTTCTTGGCAGCCGGGCCCATTGGGGTTGTTAGAGTGGCTGGATATCCTGCTCAATGTGGTCTCAATATCTCTTTACTACTAGTTATTAATTATTCAGTAGCCTAGACCAGACATCAATATGGTGGCAAGGCTAAAACAAGAAGGCTCCCCCAAAGATTACACTTTTAGATGCTCAACGTACATGACATGTTGTAATATCACATTAGCCTATGCAAGTGACATGGCCAAGGCAAGATGTGAATACCAGAAAGCATGTTTCATTTTAGCTCACCATGTACCAATGGTGGTAATGTAAAACCATAGCTTTACATTGGAGCTATGGGAAATGAGGATGAGATAGAAAAGAAGAAAATTTTTAAAAGGTAGAGGGGGGAATGAGAGATAAGTTGTAAAAATTTAAAATCAATGTAGTTGTCAGGTATGGTATCTCATGCCTGTAATCCTAGCACTAAGGGAGGCTGAGGCAGGTGGATTGCATGAGTTCTGGAGTTCAAGACCATCCTGATGAAGAGCAAGACCTTTTGTCTAAAAAGTAACCCGGCATTGTAGTGGGCACCTGTAGTCCCTCCTACTTGGGAAGCTGAGGCTTGATGATCACCTGAGCCCAAGAGTTTGAGGCTGCTGTGAGCTATGAAGACTCCACAGCACTCTACTGAGACTAACAAAGTGAGACTCTGTTAAAAAAAAAAAAAAAAAAAAAAATCAATGTAGTTGTTTGCAAAGACTGTAGTTTCAATAGAACTTGTGCCACAGAATAAATAACGCTATTCAAATAACTTTGTAGAGTTGCTTCAGCATCCGGGTGCTGGTGTACTATGGAGCGCATGTGGTCCATTAGCCAAGATGCCTGCGAAAACCCAGACCCAAGACCAACTGATGGAGGAGGAGGAGGTTGAGATGTTTGCCTTTCAGGCAGAAATTGCCCAGTTGTTATCATTGATCATCAATACTTTCTACTCCAACAAAGAGATCTTTCTGAGAGAGCTCATTTCAAACTCATCAGATGCTTTGCACAAAATCAGATATGAAAGTTTGACAGATCCCAGTAAACTAGACTCTGGGAAAGAGCTGCACATTAATCTCATACCAAACAAACAAGATCAAACCCTTACTATTGTGGATACTGGCACTGAAATGATCAAGGCTGACTTGATCAATAACCTTGGTAATATTGCCAAGTCTGGAACCAAAGTGTTCATGGAAGCTGTGCAGGCTGGTGCAGATACATATATATATATATATATGATTGGCCAATTCGGTGTTGTTTTTTATTCTGCATATTTGGTTGCTGAGAAAGTAACTGTGATCACGAAACATAACGATGATGAGCAGTATGCTTGGAAATCCTCTGCAGGAGGATCTTTCACAGTTAGGACTGACACTGGTGAATCTATGGGTCATGGAACAAAGGTTATTCTCCATCTAAAAGAAGACCAAACTGAGTACTTGGAGGAAAGAAGAATAAGGAGATTGTGAAGAAATATTCTCAGTTCATTGGCTATCCCATTACTCTCTTTGTGGAGAAGGAACATGATAAAGAAGTCAGTGATGATGAGGCAGAAGAAAAGGAAGACAAGGAGAAGGAGAAAGAAAAAGAAGAAAAGGAGTCTGATGACAAACCTGAAATAGATGTTGGTTCTCATGAAGAAGAGGAGAAGAAAGATGGTGACAAGAAGAAGAAGATTAATGAAAAGTACATTGATCATGAAGAGCTCAACAAAACAAAACCTATTTGGACCAGAAATCCTGATGATATAACTAATGAGGAGTATGGAGAATTCTATAAGAGCTTGA
>CAUYPK010014359.1:0-81783 GCA_963574355.1 Loris lydekkerianus
GCCCACCTGATACTTCACTCTGATGTGACGGGAGGACAAAAACAGAGCCAGAGAGGGGTGATGTCTGGTCTTCTCTCCACAAAGGTCAGAGATGTCAGAGGACTGGCAGGAACAAGCTGAGGCCACGTGAGTGCTGAGGGCTCTGTGGTCTCCACGGGGGATGGGCCTGCAGTTGCCGGGATCCTGAATGGAGGCTGCAGAAGGAACCACCTGAGCCGGCAGGGCGCAGGGCTGCAGGAGGCCCAGCCTTGGGCAGATCAGCTCAGGGATGTTTCCAGGGCCCCTGTGGTGAGCAGCGTGGGAGACAGCAGCAGAACAGGCCTTCCTGGACCTGCTGCCCATGGCCCCTTGCATGTCAGCTGTGTCACAGAAGTCATGGCTCCAGAGACAAAGTGAGCCCAAAGATCCTGCAGCCATGTTACAGGGCACAGAGTGTCTCCCTGGTCCGCTATGGTTAGATGTCACAGCACTAAGGTGTTACAGAGCCCCTTTGCTCACACAGCCCCGGCTTCCCTACTAGATGCTCCCTCAGATAATTTCCAATAGGAACACTGAGATGGATAGAATCCTGCTCTCCATAAGGAATGTTGGTGCCTGAGGCACCTTCTCTGTGGGACACGCAAGTCCTTAGGAATGCGGGTGACAGCAGGAGTAAATTCTGGGAGACTGACAGACAAGTGGGGCCCCCTGAGGAGCCTGCTCCCCTCAGTCAACTGGTGTCCCTCTTGGCCCCTGCTTTCCCTCTGGGCCCCCTAGACCCTGGCTGGGCAGAGGCTTTGCTGCCCGTGCCCTGTCTTCCCTTCCCCTCCCTGACCAGCACATCTCCTGCAGGGTTGCTGGACCCCCCTTAGTTCTACTCTCTGCAGTACACAAGGGTACGAACCCCTTGTTCCCCAACAGAGCTCTGCTGCATCCCTTTCCCTCTGGATCTTCACTTTTCTCTTGGCCCTTCCTGCAATGCTATTCCCGCTCTGCTCCCTCACGGACTCCCGTCTTGGGCCTGGCTTCCCTACTCATCTCTTAGACTCTGTGTGGGCATCGCCTCCTGTGGGACCTCCACATCATTCTTTCACTCAGCACCCACCCTGCCAGCACTGAGGGTACAAAGATGACTGGGGTGTGATCCTCCTCCTCAGAGGCTTCTCACACATCACCATGTCCTGCACTCACCTCACAGTGGACATGAGTCCACTCCTACAGCCACCAGTCCTTCATGCAGGGTAGTCATTTGGCCTGAGACAAGTCCGCTGGAGTCCTCCCCTGAGATGTCAAGGCTGGAGCTAACACAGTGTGTCTCTCTGCATTGGCCAAAGGAGGGGCCATGACATGAGGCTTGGGGGCTGTGGACACCTGAGTTTCTTCCACCTGGAGCAGCTGGCCCCCTGTTGGAGAGATATTGTCAGTGCAGGGGATGAAGGGGACACTGTGGTCTGTTTCCTGCTGCTCCTGAAGCCCACACCCTCCACCAGAGGCTCACGCTTTGGGTTTTGGCGAGTGCTGTGCTGCTCACCAGCTGAGCCTGTCACATGGCGGCGGCATTGGATCTACAGCTGCCATCACCCTAACTCGGCCATCCCATGCCCTGGTTGCACAGCAGGACGTTTCTGAGAGGAGGCTAAGGTGTTACTCTTGTGCACTGCAGGTGAGACCAGAGGCCAGAGTCACATTGGCAAAGGAGTGGGCGTCTGACACCATCACCACGGTAGAGTTTCAAGCAAGTGGCTTTGTACAGGGAAAAGACTTTGCCAGCAAAAATGCACTGTCAGAGGCCCCAGGGACCTGGGGATGTCTTAAGACTCCACACATTAGCATGATGGTCCCAGCCGGCTCTGTGCAGGACGCCTGCTCACCAGCCTTGCCTGTTATCTCTGACAGGAAGCTCAGTGATTCTCCTCCCCTGTTGGATCACAGGACAAGGGACAGCCCAGTGGGCTACAGACAAGACCACCTGCTGCCGAGTGACAAGTCCTCCTGTCCCCACCCTTCCATGTCCCTCTGTCAGTGATTCTGGAGCTCTGCCACACCCTGGGGTCATCCAGGAACTTTAACCCCTCCATGTCAACTAGCTTGGCCTCTCTGGGGGTGGGGGTGGGGTGGGGAGCATGGGCATCCAGTCTTCCTGAAGTCCCTAGGAGGTGCCAATGTGTGGCAGGGGTGAGAAGCCTTCCTCAAAGCAGCTTCTCAAGCTAATTGAGTACACAGAGCCCTGAGGAGCTTGTGAGGACTCAGCCTCTGGCTGGGCGTGTTTGGGGAAGGACTGAGAAGGTGGATTCCTAATGAGGCATTGCTGGTCCTTGAACCTTTGTAGGCCTTATTACCCCCTTGAATCCCATTCCTGATGCACCATTTATCTTGGGATGATTTGTTGGAAGCATTTGAAGGTAAATTGTGGAAACCAATGTAACTTTAAACAGAAACAACAAACTTATTATACTTTGCTGTTGCTGCTAATTCAAGGAATGAGAGATACGGGGGCAGCTTGGTCGGGGCCTGACCCAGACTCCAGAGCGCTTGGCCTGATGGCTCTCAGAAAAATGCCTCTCTGTGCAGGGAGACATGGGGGCCTCGGTTTACTAGGCCACCTTTCCCAAAAGCCAGCCTGATCATCTAGAAAAATAACTCTGGATGGATGACCAGGACACTGCTCTAGTCCTGGGCCTCCCCCAACTTGCTCTGACCTTACTCTAGGCCTCAGTTTCCTCAGCCGCAGTGCTTGTGCTGTGTGATCTCTAAGAGCTGCATCACGGGGGGTGGGGGGGTGGGAGGGCTGGTGGGAAGGACACAGAAGAGAGGGCAGTGAGGAGTTGATGCCAGGCAGGTGAGGAAGGAGCCACTCCAGGGGGTGGTCTCTGAGCAGACCTGAGCGAGGAAGGGGTGAGCCACACAGAGCTGTGGGGGAAGAACAGTCCAGATGGGAGACAGTACATGCAAAGGCCCTGGGGCACCTTTCGAGGAGGGGAAGGGGTGGCTGTGAGGGGGGGTTCAGGTGGGGAACTGGGCATTGGGGAGGGCTGGCTGAGGAGTAGCAGGCTCCCAGGCCTTGATGGGGATGTTATTCCAAGGACTGGGGGAGAATCCATGTCTGATGTTGAAGGGATGCCCTCTGGGTACATGAGGGGAAGGTTTGTGGGGGATCCGATGGGGAGTGGAGGAAGGCAGGGACAGACCACTGCATCCTGGGGATCCAGGTTGGTGACCACTGGAAATAAGCCCACCCTGCAGGTACCACCCGCTGCTAGAAACAGCTGCTCTGTTTTCCTCCCTCCATCAATGGGATCACTGATGGGCAGTTACCTGCAGGACTCAGGAGGCTGAGCTCTGGGCGTGGCCGGCACCCAGCCAGTATTCACTGATGAATGGGTGAGTGAGGGCCAGAGTGAGAGCCAGAGCAAGGGACAGAGGGATGTGTGGGTGGGGCATCCTCTGTGGATGCGGCAGCTGTGCCCTAGTGCCAGCCCCTTGGGCAAGGTCAGTCTGGTGCTCTAGCTGAGATGCCATCCTGGGAGACTCCCCCAACAGACCTTGGTATCCCGCCCCTGAGGACAATGCAGCTCCTTCGTGGCCACGGCCCTGCCAGTTTCCTCAGTGGACGCTGGGTCTTCAGGACCCAGGTGTCCCACTCACAGGGGGAGCTGCCAGTACAGACAGCCTTGTGGCTGTCCCCTTTGCTGCCTCTGCCACTGCAACAGCCCAGCATGTGCCACCCTCAGGATTCTGCAAGGGGGGAGCCTCCCAGACTCCTGGGCAGTGCCCAGCTCCCCATACCACTGAGCCTCCCAGACATGGGTCCCTGCATCAAAGCAGCTCCAGGGAAAGTATCTTTCTGTAGGTGTCTACTCTGGACAAGTTGACCCCAGAGCCCCTCACATGGCAGGCAGGCACGGCCCAGCTTAGCACTGTGGCCACATTGTGTTATCCCCTGAGAGAGACAGTAGCTCTGCTGGCCTTACCCAGAGGCTCCAGAGGCCGTCAGGCCTGCCTGACCCCACCACTGCATAGACATAGGGCCTCGATAGAGTAGGAGGCAGCCCCAAGGCATCACCCTGGCCACACTTCAGTGTGATGGGTAGGAGGCCTGAGCCCCATGTCCCTGGAACCATCGGTGGCAGCCCCTGCTGGGCCCTGACCCTGGTGGTGGGATCTGGGAATCTGGACTCAGCCCCAGCCCTGCGTGCTGGTGGCAATGGGTGTGTTCCAACCTCCATGAGAATTGATGTCCCGGCACTCAGCTGTGGGCCTGTACCTTAGACCCTGTGAGCTACCCTGAGCCCCAGGATATCCCCATCAAAGAGCCCAGAATAGCACGTGTGGTTAATGAGCCTGTGAATTAGAGTTTACCTTGGCAGAAAATAAAAATGCAACAGCAGTAGAGTTGACAGTCCATTAGGGGGAACATTAAAAGAAGGAAATAAAAGGAATTTTACCTTCCCTGCTAAATCCTCTGGGACACCTCTGAGCTCTGTGCTCGAGGAGGCCCACAGGTGGCCCAGAGGGCGCTTTGCCAAATTCCCCGTGGGCATCAGAGCAATGACACAGTTTGGCAGGATGAGAGAGGATTTCTCACTCCATCAGCAACATGGAATCTGGCAACTGAAAGGGTGAATATTTTCTTTTCTTTCTTTTTTATTTTGCTATGCATTTCCTAATCCCAACTTTTCTTGTTAAATTACATTTTGGGGGGTCCTGTTTGTGGCAAGTGACAAAACACAGCTCAAACTATCTCAATAAATAAAATGCAGGTACCACTTCATGTGATGTCAGATCTCAGGAACCAGTGGGTTTCCCATCCCCTGTGTTTCTTCAGTGTCCATCTCTGGTTTCTGCTACTGACTGCACTTCTAGGATCTCCTCCCTCCAAGGCCCTGAGTCATTCTGGGCTGATGTACCAGCAGGTGCCCAGCTCCTGTGGGAAGAGGACTTGCCCTTTCTGTGAACCCCAGCAAAGGTTGGGTAAGAGCCTCTCGTTTTAGCAGGGGCCAGGCACCCACCTTTAAACCTTCCCTGAATCTAGGGGCTGAAGCCAAAATGTACCAGGACAGGCCACGGCCCTCCTAGAGCTGGGGGAGGATGGGTCAGCCTCCAGGGACCACATAATGCATGGGGGGCAAAGGAAGAGGGTAAGACTGGCTGGTAGCAATAGATGGAGACAGATGTCTGGCAGGAACAAGCAGAGTGTCCCCCACTGAAGTTAGCTCCTGTGCACCCTGGGCGGATGTTCTCACGTTGGGAGATATGTGTTGAATAAACATGGTCATTATTAAATGATATGTGAACATGGGGGCTGTGGCAGAGGACTCTGCTGCATGCCAACATGACACAGAATAGACTGTTCATGGTGGGAGTCTGGATGTTACAGGATCAAAGAGAAACTGCCCTCCCACCCCATGCTTTTCTCACCTCACCCTGGCCCCTGGCCTTGGAGCCACCTGGGGCTCTGCATTGCCTCATTGATTAGTTGCCCAGGCCCACTAGATGATGGATTTGGCATCAGTACCATCCTGCTCTGGAAGCAGGCCCAGGCAGGAGAGCTCTCTGAAGGAAGACATTTGGTGGTGCAGGGAGGCAGATGTGGGGGAGTCCACTCTGTTAGCTGAGGCCAGAGGAAACTGAGTGGGAGGAGGTGTGCAGCCAGGGCTGGGCTGAGTCAGACAGCCGGCAGGGACCTGCCTGCGGTGCTGGGGGCAGAGCTAAGCCAGTGAATGCCCCCAAGGCCTGCAGAGCGTCCAAGGGGGCTGGACTCTCATTGCCAACTTTCTCGCCCACCTGGAGAGTGTGGAGAAGGCTGGGGAGCAGCCGTGGGAGAGAGGAAATCAGGTGATTTTGTCCAGTGAACTCAGCACCCTGGGTTGTGGTGAGGATTTCGGTTCTGTCAGTAGCATTTTACTAAACCAGGAAAATGTAAGACATTGCCATGTTTTACTTAAACATGCAGTGAAAATTTGCTAATTAAAATACTACTCCCAATTTTTTAATAGATACTTATTTGCTAAATTGCTGCTTATGTACACATCTTAGCTACACCTGTGCTCCAGGGGCAATACTGCAGAGATACTGAAGTGTCCGGATCTTGCTGCTCCTGTGTGCCCAGCCCAGGGTGGGGGAAGAGAAGAAGGGACAGTGATTGACGGGGGAGCCTTCCAGGGACTGGGCTGGCTCCGGGTGAGTAGCAGGGTTTGCTCCCTGGCCTCCTCCTCAGTCCTTCCTGCCAGTCAGCAGCGTCCATCTCCCCAAGACCATAGCCCTCCTGGCCCTGGGACGCTCTTTCCTCCTCTGCCACAGGCCTAAGGGAAGGGGTGGCCTCCTGCCAGGCTAGTCCCTGGAGCACCTGTGTCCTGTGGGTCCCTGTACCCTGCAGCAGCTCTGAAGACAATCTTTTCAAAAACTGTCTCTTATGAGCTGATTCTGTTTCCCATAGGAACCTGCTGGGTGCCCTGAAGACTATGCCCCAACTGAAATAACCTGAATTGGCTGGGAGTACCTAGAGATTCCACAGGGAATTGCACAAACCCCCAGGCCATGTGGCTTAGGGCCATAGCTGCCCCATCCCCAGAGCCTCCTCTCTGCCTAGTGCCCGCTGTCCCCTCCCTGGAAGGGGCCCCAGAGTCATCTGAACCTGCAGACACAGAATTCTCAGAGATAAAACTGTGGTTTCTGACAAGGCAGTCACAATTAAAAATGGTACAAGTCCTAGAGAAAGGTGTCAGCCTGAGCAAGAATCTGTACAGACTGAGCAGATCCAAGTCTCTGGAGTCCCAGCCCTGCCACCTGCCCTGGGTCAGAAGCCCCGAAATGAGAAAACCAGACACCGCCTGGGCATGTGGTAAATACGAGGTTTCTCAGCACTGGTCTCTGAACAAAGGCTAAAGACAAAGGTCTGGGGGACAAACGTGCACTGTGAGCCCTTCCCCTTCCTTCACGCCAAGATGTTCCTAACACAGGAGGCCTGCAAACCACACCCGCAGAAACATGGCCAGGACCCCCAACCTGGGCCACTCCTGGGTGTTTCCCTCTTTGGACAAAGCTGGGAAGATGTGCAGGGTTGCTATGGCAGGGTGCTACCTGCAGGGGCCATTTGTCACCTGGGTCATTTTAAGGAGGAAGCATCCTTTGGAACCAACAATAGCTCCTTAGCACAAGGGGAAATTGCTGTCCAAATAACTTTGCTTCTCGGCAGTCATGGACCATTTCTTTGCATTGTCCTTGAAAAGAAATGTCCCATTTATCACCAAATTCAAAATGCATTCTAGAGATTTTAAAAAAGTTGTGTGTGTCTACCCTGTATCACATATGTCCATACCGTGGGCTTAGTAATTAGTGACATTAGCATTTTATGGGGGAAATGCTGGGGATTTGTAGGTGGCAGGGATAGCCATCATCACAGGTAATTTCCCTCACGCTGTCATATTAGCTCGGAGTGTTAAATAGCCTTGTAAAAGTCACAGCCATTGTCAGGAAGGACAGCATCCTTGCCTGTGAGTGTGCTTTGGCCGTCAAAGCAGAACATGATCTACTGGCGAAGGCAGCCCCTGCTCCCCACTGTTCCTAAATTGCTGGCCTGACATAAGCCCAAGCACTGAGTTACTAAACCCAGAAGTGCAGGCCCCACTCCAGGAGCTTCCTGTGGCTCGTGTTGGGGAGGAAGGTCATAAGGGAAACTGCAGATGGTGTGATAAAGAGCAGCTCCCTAAAAGACCCAGGTTTGGCTCAGCCTGTTTCAGCCTTAGACCCCTGCATGTTCCCCCTGGTTAATTTCAAACACAGGTTTCAGAATAGAACAGGGAAGTTCTCTGAGTTCCCCCAACCCCCTAGCAATGGCTAAACAATGGTGGAAAAGTTATCTAAGCAAAGTTTCCCAGGCTATTGAGTTTCCCAAGCTGTCTCCGTGCCAACTACCACGGTGTACGCCACACAGTCACCACGCTGTAGCCCCCTGCTCCACTCCGAGCTAACTGCCATGCTCTGCTTTTGTTTCTGCTTGCTTGCATGGCAACAAAAATGGTATAAAAGTCAGCCTGCTCCTCACTTCAGGGCTGTTTTGCCTTCCCAGCAGCGGTCCCCTGCACAGGTGTAATAAATCACCATCTGATTTATACCTGAAGTGGGGTCCGAGTCTTTCTTACAGGTGGCAGTGCCTACAGCAATGGAAGGACAGATTCACAGAGGCCAGGCCCCATGGTCAGATGCTTCAGAAGGAATAAGAGTGTTGGTCCCTCAAGCTGGAGAAGCAGAAGATGCCAGAACCCAGGATTACCATGGCTCTCAGCTTGTCCCAGGCCTTGGGGGGAAGGGCTGTCCCTTGATTCCTGAGCAAGAATCCCAAAGTGACATTGATCTTCTGAGAGAATTTCTATGTCAAGGCTCATTTTGCTTGCTCCGACTGCTCAGGCACCCACCACCCTGGTTTGCAGGATTTATCTTTTTGCTGTGACCCTTCCATTCCAGTGTATAGGCGACCCTCTAATGACATGAAAATGTGACACAGAATCCAGGGAGGATGGTTGGGGAGTTTGGACTTGAGTTCTCTATCCAGGGGACAGAAATGAGATTTAGGTCTTCACGCCTCCATCCAGAACCCCCTTCAAACCTATTTCAGAGCAAATATCCCCCCTTGAGAAGTTAACCCAGCCCCTATCCCTGCACTCAGCCCTCCAGTGTAGCTCTGCTGAGGTCTATTTGGCCTCTGTGTCTTAGTTGTGAGAAGTAATTGCCCAAAATACGTGACCGAGGCACAAATCTCTATCAATGGAAGTTAAGCCATAGTGTTGGACAACCCAGGAAAAAAACACAAAGCACAGAAAAATCTGTAGCTGTTTTTCAGTAGGGGAATTTGGAAGGGAAATAGGGGATACAGAAAAGAAAGAAAAAGCAGGGGTGGTGGGCAGTGAGACAAAATGGTTACATTCCAGGCTGATCCAGGAAAACCTACCTTGTAGATAAGATGAGGTCAGCGTTGGAAGGGAACAAGGGAGTGAAGGAGCATCACTGAAGGGTCCCTCCCTGGATGGCTTCTCTGATCTCACTGGGAGCCCAGGATTCTGCAGTAGGAAGCGTGAACACCAAGCTGAGACATCCCTGGGGGCAGAAGAATGTCTAGTCCTGTCTTTTCTGTTCTGTACCCAGGAAGATACACCTGAAATTCATCATTAGTACGGAATGAACAGACTTTACTTTTAGGAGCTGGACTTGGTCTAAAGACCCAAAGTTACAATTTGCATGTCCTTGTTTATGTCCTTATGAATGACAGCCCCTCAAAGGTGCCTGAGGCCTTTGCCTCCCCTTTTGTGTAAGGGGTTGGGGGGATGTCCTGAGACTTTTATTTATTTTTACGTAGGTGAAGCTCTTTGCACAGGTGAAGAGCACTTAAGGGAGCACAAATGTGTCTTCACTGTGCCAAGGTCCTCCATCCAGACAGCTCCCTAACCTACAAGGTGAAGTGAGATTCAAGTGTCCACACAACCCTGATGAGGGTTTTGTTGCTAATGAGGAACACAGTTCGGCTGTGTGGGAGACACAGTTCTGCCTCCAGAGGCTAAGAAGGAATTTCTCTTCTCCATGCTGGGAACCTCTGTGCCACAGCCAGAGGGGCCCAGTGCTGCCCTTCAGTGCCCTGCCTAGGATGTGGGGTGGAAGTTGCATGCAAAGTTTGCAGACAAGGGCCCCTCCCTGGATGGCTTCTCTGACCTCACTGGGAGCCCAGGATTCCACCCAAACATCCTCTTGGTTCCTTGGAGAAACCTTCAGGTGCCTCAAGGCGCAGCATCCTGGAAGCTTCCCATCCACACTGCAACCGCTGGGATCCCCTCACACCCCATCGCTAGGGAAGAAAGGCAGAGTCTGCCCTCCATCTGAGGTGGTGATTTTTGTCAGAACTTTGCTAAATCATTCAGAAGTTTCTTAGGAATATTATTTGCCTTGAGTTTACTGAACTTTCAGTAGAACATTAAATGCATGTGTTTTACATAAAAATGTAAAGTAAAAATGAATGTTAGAACTGTCAAATTAAGACTATTTCCTACCTACTGAGTCAAGTGAATTTAAATAATGCAGTAGGAAGCGTGAACACCAAGCTGAGACGTTTCTGCCTAAGGACAACACATTCAAAGACTTACAGGTTCTTTATTCCTTTAATTTCCCCTCAAATTCAGCCATAAATCCACATTATATGAATTTAATGAATATTTATTTCTAAAATGAAATATGCAGCTGTTCTGATTCCTAACAAAACGCTGAGGGAGGAAGGAGATGGCATTTCACAGGCTCTGTGGCCCTGCCTGCCTGGTGGCCGTGGCTGTTTCCAGAACACCTGGTGTAGGAGACAGATCCCTCAGGTCCCTTAGGGGTGCAGGGGGCTCTGGAGAAAGCACAGAGGAGCAGGGAGGAGCAGGGCAAGGTGATCAAGGTGCTCTCACTGCCTGCTGGGGTGCAGCACTTCACAGTTTGCAGGTCCCCTCTCCCCCATTGCATACTCCAGAGGATGCCACACCATAGGTATACACAGGAGTCCTGGTGGTTCCCAGTGCCTGGTTGCTGGTCACCCAGGGCCTCTAGAGCCTGGGCTGAGCCAGGCCATCCACATCACAGGAGCAGCAGCCAGCCTGCCCATTTTGGCCATCAGCTGCCTGTGCTCACCTCTCCCTTCCCTGAGCATGACCTTGCCAGAAAGATGCAGATGCTTCTGGAAGGGCTGGAGTTCTCAGTGCTGCTTACAAATTGCCATGCATGGGGTTCTCAGCTCCTACGCTAAAGGGCAGGCAGGTGATTGGAGGTGTAAGGCCCCAGGGGGACTGGGTAGAAGTCAGGGTGTCCCCATCCCCACTTGCCCCCATGTGAGCCTGTGGGGGCTGCCTGTGTGTTGCCAAATCTCAATGCTGGGCTTGGTGTGAACCAGACACTCCCGTGAGGATGTGCACCCACCACCTGTGGTCAGCCCAGCCGCCCAGCTCCCTGGGGAAGTAGAGTGAGTGGCAACCATTCAGCAGGTGCCGCCTGGCTGTGTCAGCCAATGACACACCCTGGGGTATTGAGGTGACAGGTACTCTCTGGGCTCGGGGGTGGCAGGTGGTTCTGGAATGGGTGACAGGCCTCTGAGGCCATGGGCACTTGAGTGTGGTCATGAGAGACATGTGTAGACTCACCTGAGTGCAAAGCTGAGTCCAGTAAAGCTCAGACACTGTCAATGTCCCTGAGCGGGCATGTGAAGACCCAGTAGGACCACCCCATCCCAACCACCCCATCTCAGGGCCCTGGTCATGCTCCAGTTAGACGATTCTTCCTCAGAAAGGAAGCACACCCCCTGTCCAGTGTGGTTTCAGGTGGGTGGAAGCAGGAAGGGGGAGGGGTGCAGAGGTTCACCAAACCTGCACCCCCTTCTGCTCTGTCCTGGTGGCAGACCCCAGAGGCAGCAGCCTGAGCTCCTACCCTTAGGGCTTCTGTTGGGCTTGGACTTGGGGTGTGGGCTGGGGGCTATTCCAGGGCCCCCTGCTCAGAGCTGTAGCTTCTGGGTGGAGAGGCCTGGAGGGGACAGTGCAGAGATAAGGAATTGGCAATGTAGGGGCTGCAGGGGCCTGAGGTGGGAGGCTTGGGGGCAGCGGCTCTGGCTGAGGCCGCTGAGCAGGAGCTCATGCTTGTCAGCTCTGCTAATTGAAATGTAACCTTGATCATAAATCTCAGCTGTTGCTGCCCGGCCCTAATCGTAAAAGTGCCTGCGTCTGCTGTACCATTAGCCCCCAGGCTGTTCATTCTGCAGGGTGGGAGTGAGTTTTGGGTCTTGTCATTGATTTTTGGCAACCCAGAGAAGACAACATGAACCATGGGTCTCTCTCTCTGTCCACCAGGCCCCTCCAGACCCAGGGGATGCCCCAGTTGTCCCTGTTGAGTCAGGAGATCCCACAGGGCCTCTCCCGTGGATTCAAAAGTGTGTGTGTGTGTTCTCTCAAGTGTCTTGGGAGGGAGGAGAGGGGACAGGCAGCAGAGGGGCCTAATCTCCCCACGGAGAGGCTACCCTGGGAGCAGGAGTCACTATGTGGGGTCTGAGGTTCCAGATGGCTCCAAGCACCAAGGTGGCTTGGGATGCCCCAGGTAGGCGAGCAGGTGGCCCCAGCAGAGGTCAGGACCACCTTGCCAGGTGGCTGCTCCTCAGAGTCCCCACCTGCAGTTTACAGTTTGGGGGTACAAAAGTCTTCTCTCTGGAGGGAGAGAGGGAGACAGAGAAGGAGAAAGAGAGGGAGAAAGAGAAGGGAGAGGGAAGGAGAGAAACAAGGGGAGAGGGACCCTCACGGCTCTGGTCACAGCCCTCGTCCATGGTCAGAGCAGGACACTGGGCTGGGCCTGAGTTACACAGGGAGGAGTATACACACCCCTCTCCCAGGGTAAGAAGCTGATACCCAGGACATCACTCTCCACAGTCACTTTCCTAAATCAAAGCTTCCTTGGTCATCTCAGGGAATGACCTATAGCTTGTCCTGGCACTGGAATTGAACTTACTGGTCGAAATGTGCATCTGCAAATCCTCATCTGCCTGGGCCACCTACAGCCCAGACAGGAAGGGACCCTTCCTGCCCCTCCCTTTCCTCTGAAACCCAGCGGTGGGTAGTGGACCACAGAGCTGACCACCACAGGAGGCTCTCTTAGGCCAGCACTGGAGCCAGTTGTTCTGATTACAGACTCACCGGGTCCTGTTTCCGTTTGCCTTCAGGTTGTTTCTGATCCTGGCTTACGTACATTGCTTTGTGTCCCCCACTCTTTATTCACAAGGAATCAGTCCTCTGGAAAAAGCAATTAAAAACACAAAGAGATCAGAGTCATTTAGTGTCGCACAAGCATCTCCAAGAGCACTGGGGATACACAGCTTAAAATCTACCCACACAGAAATTAAACAAATATTTTACATTCAGCATGCGCTTCCTTGGTGAGATTCTATGCTGTTTCCATGGAAACACGTGGCTTTTGTGCTTAATGCAAGGCCCTCGCGCTTCACGCCTTTTCCTGCCCAGCTGTGGATTTCCACGCACATCCGAGCACTCTTCAGCCAGCCACAGTCGTCTTACGCAGTGTCTTTTTAAGGCCACTTTCATGGCAGGTGAACTGAAGTTTTGCCTCAGGAACTTCTGCATGAACTCTTTGGGGGAACAGAACAGAATGGAAGGGAACAGCACAGCGTGCCCCGAGCCTCAGGCTGGTGCAAAATTTCACATCTCTGCAGCAACTAAGAGGGGGCTGTCCCATGATGGGCCTCTAGGAGGATTCAGAGCTTTGTCTCTGTTCTTGTCCAACCAAGCAAGAGATGCCTGGAATTCTAATGGACAGTGGCAAGCTCAAGCAGTTTGTGATCAGAGAGATGGGAAAGAAAATCCAAGGGAGAAACTCCAGTCTTGGCCAGACTCAGTGTGCATGAATAACTCCTGTGAAATTCTGTGGCCAGAAGGTAGAACCTGGAGTCAATGCCAGACATCCAGCAGATGGACGCCTGGAGTAGTGGTCAGGCCAGTGTCCATGACCATGTGTCCCTGAGTGACTTAGCAGCAAAGTTAGGGCCCTCAGGCTGGCCTGCACCAAGCACAGCTCACCTTCCTGCAGGGGGAATGGACTGTGACCTAGTCTGCAGCTGAGCTCTGACCTTCCCAGAGACCAGTTGCATAAGTGAGTGTCATGTCTTGTGGCATCACAATGCTGGGGGAACTTCTCCACAGGTCAGGGCTCGAGACTAAAGACACCAATGGCAGGGTTTCAGAGGGTGGCCGCTGGAAAGGTACACAGAAGCCAAGACCGTGCAACATGGCCCTACCTGCCAGGGCACGATTGATTCTGGCCCATGCAGAGCCCTTTCTCCAGCCATTTGGTCTTGGGGCCAGGAGAGGCCAAGACAGCCTCACACCGAGCCTTCTAAATGGAGGAGGCCTCGCACCTTAGCGGCTGGGGAAATTCACCTGCCTGCAGATGTGGTGGCAGAGAAATCTGGTATCAGAGGGAGAATAATGAAGCTGCCATATAGAACACAGCAGGGATGAGCTGGCCCTTCTTTTAGGAAAAACCTCCCTTTTCTTGGTTTTCGTGTCATAAGCTTTCCTGGTTTTCCGCTTCTCTGGACACCCTGTGGGACCTTGTGCTGGCATCTCTTTCCCCCTCTTCAAGCAAATCTAAATGCCTAAGTTTCACGTCTTAGACCTGTCTCTCTTCTGACCCCTGGGCATGTTCTCACTCAGGAATATAATTCAAACAATTGGGATGGTTTTCTGTAAAGGGATAGTACACAAATAGTTCAGGCTCTGTGGGCCATGCCACCATGTGGCCATCACTCAGCTCTGCCATGTACAGAACAGTGACAGACGATGTGTAAATGAAGGTGTGGCAGGGTGCCAATAAAACTTATTTACAAACAGACAGACAACCAGATTTAGCCAGTGGGACACAGTCTGTAGAACTTTGGTCCATTCCCATCACAGTGATCAGTAACATCTATGTCACCAGAACGACATTACCAAGCCCTCACTATGCACTGAGCACAGTTGCCTGTGATGGATAGTCTGCACCTTTATCTGCACAGCCATGCTGTGCTGCCTGGCAAGTTAGTCCACCTGAAACCCTATTCTGTTCCTCCCCACTGCTACCCCCAGAGCCTCCTGCAGGCTGTTCAGGGATGCCAAGTTCTCAAGACTGTAACATAAGATCACCTTGCTCCTTCTCTTCCCCTCACTCCTACAGATGGTGACATCAGGCAGTGTGGAATCTCCTTCTGAATATTCCTCACATCTATCTGCCTCTGTCTTCCCACATCTCCTCCTGCCCCACCCAGGCCACCTCCCTCCCACACCTCCAACCACCGTTCCCACTTTAGCCAGTGTGCGGGTCTCCTGTGTCATGCTCAATGAAATCGATGGGCCATTTTGGTTGGTTTGGCGATGAATATCATAGATATACACACACACACACACACACACACACACATATATATTTACTCAAAAATTCTAAGACTAGGTGTTTACTAAAAAATCCTCAAAGTAATAAAAATGATATTTAATATTTATCAAGCACTTCCTATGAGTCAGGCACTGCCCTAAGATGTCTGATGCGTATTAATCACTCATCACAGTAGCTCTGGCATGTAAGTGCTAGCAGGGACCCAGACTGCTTATTTTCCATACTTAGCAAGTGAAAACTTGAGGCTCAGAGAAGTTAAGTGGTTTGTCCAGGGTTGCTGTGGTTTAGATACAGTTGTTTGTTCCCACCCAACTCACGTTGAAATTTGATCTGGATGTGGCGGCGTGGGAGGTGGTCCTGGTGCTAGGGTGGGTGTTAGGGTCTGAGTAGTGAGTGAGTTCTTCCCCCCAGGTTCCCTGGAGAGCTTTCTGGGTCCTTTCTTCTGCTTCCTCTCTTGCCACATGCTCCCTGCACACTTGTTCCCCTTTCCAGAAGCAGGTACCCCATCTTGGACATTCTAGCCACCAGGATTGTGAGCCAAGTAAACCTCTTTTTCTTTGTAAACTATGAAGTCTCAGGTACTTTGTCAAAGCAATATGAAATGAACTAAGACAGTAGCCACTCAGATGGGAAGTCTCCAAGCCTGGATTTGAACCCACACATCCATGTCCTGAGCCCATTCTCTCATCCACAACAGGACAGCACCTCAGGGCTGGATTAGAGGAAGACTCCCACTTTTTTTTAGCATGACTCAATCTTTTGCAACTTTTATACAACATTTTTCTTTTAGGAAGAGGAAAAAAAAAACCACCCTGAAAACAGAATAGAAAGAAGAGTGAGAGAAATAACTGATGCAGTTCTGGTGAGAAAGCTCACGCCCACATGATTTTTATTGGGATGCTACTTTTAAGATGAGACAACAGCCGCCCAGCAGAGGTTGTGGGTGGGACTTCAGAAAGATTGCTCATGTGAATGGGCGGCCAGTGTGTCTCAGCTCCCTGCTTGCCGCTCTGAGTTCCTAATAACTAGGTACCTGCCCATCCCCTGGTTTGTGCAGCAGGACACAAAATTCTGCTGGTCACTCCAGGACAGGCCAGCACAAAGAGCAAGGGCTGGCACTCTGGTCTGGCTCCTCCATCCACACAGCCTGGCTGTCATGCACCTGCTGTGATGTTATCCCAGCCCCAGGAGCTGGCTGTGACGGCCCTGGTGTGTGCTTGTGGCTTAAATGGAAGAGTTTCAGCACCATCTAAGGGTGATCTTCCAAAGCAGCTTCCCAGATGTTCTGTTCAAGAATCGGGAATGCAGCATACATTGGCACAAAGGCTCCCAGGCCCCCAAACCTCCTGAATTGATATCTCTGGGGGCTCCGGGTCTGTGTGAGGATTGTCTCTGGTGCCTCAGGCAGACTCCGTGGGGGAACTGTTAAGGCACAGACTTCAGGTCCTGAGTCTGCAGAGGAGCCCCAGCTTCTTCAGATTAAAAGTCCTGGAGTGATGTGGCAGTCTGCAGACTGCCCTTTGGGAAACACTGACCCTGAGAAAGGGAAAGTGACAGACAGTGCTTCCGTGTGTGGGCTGGGGGGCCACAGAGAGGTGGTGACAGGAATGGCCCAAATGATCAGTGTTGCTGTGACTTGGTTTTGCATCTCCACTTTTTTTTTCTGTATCATTTAAGAGATTTGTGCATTTAAAAAGTATCTGTTTATGTTTTTGGACATGTGGAAAGTTGTAATTTAGTGACATCGAGCCCTGAGCTGAGTGGGAGTGGAGACGTGAAGGAGAGTTTGTTATTGAAGTTAAGCTGGTGTGAATCCAAATTAGAAGCTAATAACTTCAGGGTATTAAAGGTAATCTCCAAGGCAACCACAAACAGCTATCAAATATACAGCAAAGGGAATGAGGAAAGAATTAAAACATTTCACTGTAAAAAATCAGCTGAACACAAAAGAAGGCAGTAATGCAGAAAATGAGGGGCAAAAAAAGCCTCTACAGTGCTTGGAAAACAAACACCAAGATGACAGAAGGCGGTCCCTCTGTCCCCCACGGGTCCTGGGAAGGAAGGACATTGAGACATGTGCCACAGGGCAGAGGAGCCTCAAGGACATTGGTGATGATCGTGCCAGTGTAAATGTGCTCAGTACCACTGTGCACTGCACACTCTGAAATGGTCAGAATGGCAGACTTTCTGTTATGTGTATTTTAGCACAATGAAAAAATTAACAAAAAAATCCCCACAAAATATACAAATAGCAAACACTTAAATTTCCTTTTCAGAGAACCCAAAGATGCATAGATGTGTGGGTCATTTGCTTTCCTGCCCTTGGGTCCATTTTCTGACCATTTTCATTACTCTTTGTTTCCTGGGAGCTGCTTTTCCTGGCCCTCTTGCCCCCCACTTCTGGGCAGTGCTGGCCACCAGGAATCATAGGACATCGTCGGCCAGGTAAGACAGGGGACAGGGGAGCTGTCTGTCTGTAGCACAGGTGGCCTCTCCGGAGGTGCCTTTGCCTCATCTTTGTGTCTCCAACCCAAGACAGCGACAAGTGGGGCTGGCTTCCTGCCGTCACCAAACTCTGGTCCCTTACCCTTTTGTGTTTGGCTTGCACCTCCTCCCACAAATTCCCTGCACTAATTTTCCTCCCTGTGAAATGTCTCGAGTCAGTTCTGATTTTAGGCTAGGCCACAATTGGAGTGAATTTGCCCCACTCAGACAATAGGCTCACGAGGAAACACTGCTGCTGCCCAGCTAAGTGGGTGACAACGCAGTGAGAGGGTTGCCCCAGCCTTTGAACACAGAATGTTCTCTGCAAGAGCAACCGTCCCTTTCTCCCTCCAGCTTGGTTGGCCTTTGCACCACAGTGATCCAAGGACCCTCCCAATGGAGCTGGGCTCACTGATGAGTGACCCTGCGTGCCATGTAGGGCCCCCTTCATTCCTCCATGGGGCCCAGGCTTCCCTGCCATTGTGCTCCCCAAGGCCCCTTTCCCACTGCCCTTCCTCTCACTCCCTGTGGGATGTGTGGCCCTGTGAGTCACCATGTGTGGGTGTCTTCTTCTGCCAAGCCAGTGTGTTTGTGGCATGTAAGGATATATGTCTTTCACACAATGTGGCCCTAAAGTCAGGCCGCCTCCCCCACCCGCAGCTCAGTGGGAGGAAGTGGAATCCAGCCCAGTGGCAGGGAGAGCTGCCTGGGTCCCTGGGAGATACCACATCCTGGCACGTGTTTCAGGGCTACGTAAGGGGTTGCTGAGGGTCATTGAGACTATTTAGGATTTCGCCCGATGCATGACTTCAGAACTTGATTTCTGAGAAGGATGTGATTCATCCTTTCCATCAAAGAAAGGCTCAAGTTTTATAAAGGAATTCACTGCCCGAGGGGAATTCTCTATAGTTCTGGGACAGATGGAGCCTCAGGCCAGGCGGTTAGGAACAGAACAGCTTCTTGGCAGAAGTGATGGATATTTACAAAGGAGAGGTCTGCTAGCCCCAGCTAGAAGGGTGGACATGTGAGATGATGACTAACAGAGAGCAGGTGCTGTGTGTCGGCCCCACTCGCACTCTGTCCACACAGCAGCCCATTCTGCAGGCAAGAAAGTGGAGCCCCAGGTGACTAAGCAGCTCTACCCCAGCTCCCACGGCTCATAAACAACAGGGCAGGGGTGAGCCCGGCTAGGGCTCCAGAGTCTATAGTCCTGCACAAGGGAGCTGAGCTCCAAGTTATACATCAGTATGAAATTCACTGTCTGACCTTGAGCAGAGCCTCATCTCCAGGACTGGGTTCGGATCTCCTCGGAGGGGGTCTCAACTCCTACATCTCACCCTGGGACCTCAAGTTGGCTGAGAGTCCTTGGGGACATCCCCAGAAGTAAGGAACCCTCCCTAACAGCACCGTGTCTTTTGGGCAGCCACACCTCCTGAGCCCCATGGAACCTGGTAGTGTGCGTTCCTCTAAAGAGCAGAGTTCTCACTCTGCTTGCAGGGAAGGGGTTCTCTGAGGCTAGGGTTGTCGCAGCCCCTTTCCCCTGTCTCATCTGGCACCCCACCAGCCTCCCCATCCAGATTGAGAGTATTGTTCTGTGTGTGTCACAGTAACTAGGTCTCACGGTAGGAATAATCCAACGTCACTGAGGGCTCACTGGTGTTTCTGTCATCTTTCTGGTTTGTGATCAGTGTCCACTGGACACATAGATCCATAGTCTAGGGAGACAGGGACCAGAGAAATGCAATTTTCATCCCCCCAGACTGCTGCCAGAGCACAGAAGGCATCAGGGGTTGATTAAATCACAGTTAACAGTGGGCGGGTCCCAAGACATCAGGGTTACCTGTGGAAACTTCCCTGGACTGTTGGTCCAAGTGAACTGTTGAGGCATCTTTACACAATTTCCCAAAAGCACTTCTTTACATGGGCATTTGGAGCCTACATTGGCTCCGCTCAAGGGTTTGGCCAGCTGTGACCACAGGATTGGACATCCCACATACCTTCCCTTCTGAGTTTTCCAGGGGAGGATCCACTTTGCTGACCTCAGGCCCAGGAAGAACCTCCCCATAGGCCATTTTCATTGTGTCTGACCTAGAGGTCAGCATGAGGGAAATATGAGCCATGGTTAGGCAGCAGGCATCTTAGCCCCAGACCTGGGGCTGTTGGAGAGGGGACTGCTCACATGGGGAAACTAGGAGTCAGGGAGGGGCCTCACTCAGACCAGCAGGGACGTGTGCTCTGACCCCAGCTGTCTCTTCCAGGTCACCCCCAGGTTCACACATCAACAATCCCAGTGGGCTCCACTTGGTTCTTCACACACAGGGTGCTCCCAAGATGCCATCTTGCCACACCTCAACTGGTTCCCTCAGTGTCTGGTCAGTGGCCACGTCCTGCTGTCCACACTGCACACAGAACCCCAGGTGTCCCCACCAGTTCTGCTGGATACACGGGAGGGGGCCTATACTGTTTCCTGGACCCCACACCTGCCCAGGGGTGGCCCTGCCATAGGGATGCTGTTCCTGGTGTTGCCTCCTGCACCTGGGAAGCCAGCCAGGTCCCCAGTTTCAAGATATTTTGCTTTCCAAAATTAAATTCCTCTGCCAGAGGCTTTTCACTCAAACAGCAATCTCTCATAATTGCTCATTTTGGGATCTGATCGGATAGTTCCTTGACAAGAGTCTATGGATATCATGTTAATAGAAAAAAAATTATATTTGACATTTCTGTGCTCTTTTTTGCCAAAGGTACTGAGCCTCATTTCTTATTAGTTTTCTGCTGGCAGATTTATTTTGCGTTTCCTCTTTATTACTGGGCTTAATGGAACCAGCACTGTTTGAGGAGAGATATTATGACTTCCTCCTCATGACGCATGGCTCTCAGTTAGGAAAGCTGCAGACTTGGAGGGCAGAGGGTGGGCTGGAGACACAGTGGGAGAAGGTGGAGGCCATGGGGACTGAGCACACCTTGTAACAGCAGGTGCACCCAGGCGCTTTTGTTCTCAGGCAAGGGCCCTGATGTCTGAAGGTGGCTCTGGGCAGTGCCTCTGCTGCCCTCCTGGCCCACACCCACCCCTGCCACACTGCTTGCCCTGTAATATGAACTTGGGGTCCTTTGACCAGGCTTCCCTGCCCCCATCTTCTCCCCTCATTCATTCCAATTGTGCAGGACACTGTGGGGGCCTCTGTGGGGCCTCTGTGGGGAGGGGACTGTGTCTGTCCCCAGGCCTGCCCCAACATGGTGACCCCACCCCTTGCTTTCAGCTGGGGATAACCTAGGCTGTCCAGAGGGCAGAGAGAGGGAGGGATCCTCTTCCTCGACACAGAGCCAACACAGTGCTTTGCTGTCTGTGAAAGTGACGTATGCTTCTTGTAAAGAAAAAACCAGCCTGAACAATGTATAGGTTTTTTGCATAAAGCAGAGCATGTTTGAGGGGGAACTAACAAACTAACATACAGTTTTTCAGCTTCTAAAGTTTTTCATGTAGTGTCATCCATATACAGTATTTTGAAACAAGATGGGGTCCTAATGTACAAAAAGTCTTTCTCTTTATTATTTACCATCATGCCACAGACACTTTCTCTTTCACTGTGTGGCTGTATCCTGACCTCCTGCTTGGAAACCCGTTTGTCCTCAGTACTCTACAGCATGAATAGTTGTTGGTGAACATCTCTGTTCACATGTCCTGGGAGCTTGTCCCTGTAGGAACTTATTTGAGGAGCAAGCATTTTCAAAGTCTGAAGGATTTTATTTCACCAAACTGCCTGCAGAAGTAATATATGATTAACACTTTCCCCAGCCCACATAGGACTGTGAGGGTAGCGATTCCCTGGGTCCTCAGGGTTAGCTTTAGTTTTTGCTAACCCAACAAATAAAAATATTTTTCTTTTTACTTGTGAATCTTGGATAAGTACGAAGCTGAGCTCTGTTCTGCTCTGTTTGTATGCAGATCTTCTTCTGTGAAGTTTTTATTCAGGCCAGCTCTTAAACATTTTTTCATGTTGATTTGACTATTAAGGACATCAGCTTGTTGTTTGTCATATTGTTTGTCATAGTGCCATATTTTCTTCAAATGCTTTTCTCCTGTTTACCTGTCTTATCATTCTATGTCTTGTCTTTACAATCAGAAACTTTAAAATTCATGTAATCAAATTACTCTATCTTTTGTTTGTTATTTTCCGTTGACATTTCGCATAAAATGCTCTTCCTTACCCTCAGGATTTTAGATCATTTTCCTACCTTTTCCTGAAAGATGCATATAGATTTAAAATTTTCTGTTTTAAGTGACAAAATGGATACATTCTTGTAAAAATGACAAAGTGCATGTTTTTGAGGACCCGCCATTTGCCAGGAACTGTGTTCAGTGCTGGGAATCATAATGAAAAGTTCTGCTTCCTTGGAGCTCATATGTAGGAGGCCTTCACAAATTATCACACCAATAACCATAAAATTAGCACTGGGAATTCAGAAATTATCACTGAGATAAAGGTAAAGTGACCGCTGAGATAAATTTTATGAAGATGAGGCATGTGCCATAGCGGTTGACTATAAAGAGAGCTAGCTCTCAACACTCCCCTTCTAATCACTCCCCAGAGGGAGAAATACTTGAATTGTGATAGAAAGTGAATGGAACTTCACTGTGTGTGGAAGATGGTGGTGGCCAGAGAAGAGGTGAGTTAGAGCAGGGAACAGCATTCTGCAAATCTGGAACAGCATGTGCAAGGGATCTGTGGTCAGGTGAAGAAGGGAACACCCAGAGCAGAAATGTGAGAAGGCCAGACTGACCCCACCTTGCACTTCCCCATCCCACCCCCCACTTTATCACGACCTGTCCCTCAACCCCCTCCCCAACTGAAAGAAGGGTATAAAAAATCCCCTACCTCTGTGATGCCTTGCTGAGAATTTGGGATATGAATCCATCTTGGTCCGCTAGCCAATAAAGGACCCCATACCTCATTTGAACTCAGTGTGCAGGCGTTTTCTGTATAATTCCACTCGCACTGGGTACAACAAAGGTGCTGAGAAATGTTTGAGGGGCTGGGAGGTCTCAAAACAAAAGGGAAGGAAATAAACATGCATCTTCTCTCCTGTCTGCCCCTCCTGCCTTGCTTACGAGCTCATCTCATTTCTCAGAGATAGCCACAGTCAGAATTTGGTGTGTGTCCTTACAAAAATTTTTATATGCATATTTAAATGTAAATGTATAATATTAATAATGGAAAACTAAAGTGTGTGTGTATGTTTATATTTGCTTCCTGCTTATGAAAATCTTCAAAATGTACACAAAGGTAGAGGGTACCTACGCCCATGTACCCATCACCCAATATCAACAGAACACTGTCTTGACTCAGGTTAAAGGTTCCAGAGGACAATAGGTCCCTCTATTGCAGGTATTATGGTCACTCTACTGGCTGAGAGCTGGGCAGGGAAGACAGAGAGGATCTGGAGGAGGAGGAGGAGGAGCAGTTGCAGCACAGCTGAGCACCAGACAGCAAACTGCACACCCCCAGCCATTGTGCTCTTTCATGCCCCCATGTGGACCCTAACAGAGAGTCTCTTTCCTTACAGTCATGCTATAATCACATTTTACACACAAACAATAATTCCTTAATTTAATCTACCTCTGAAATGCACTGAGTATTTGTGTTCCCCGAAATTCAATGTTGAAAACTGAAAACCAATGTGACCGAATCAGCAGGTGGGGTCTTTGGGAGCTGCTGAGGCTGTAAGCACAGGGCTAAAAGATGGGATTAGTGCCCTTAAAAAGAGACCCTGAGAATGAGTTTTTCCCTTTCAACCACGTGAGGACACAGCCAGAAGGGGGCTGTCTATGAACCAGAAGCAGGACCCTCACCAGACGCCAAATCTGCAGACGTCAGCTCTGGGACTTTCCAGTAGAGTGAGAAGTTAAGTATCTGCTGTTTACAAGCCAGCCTGTCTGTGGACTGTGTCGCGGAAGTGTGAACTAAGACACTCTATCCATAATTCAATTCCCTCGATTATGTGAAAAAAACTGAATTTTAATAGTTGATTCATTTGACTCCAGATCCAAATAAATTCTACATGCTGTATGTGAGTGCCGTGCATGTCACGGCTCTGAATCTAGATGTCTCCTTCCTCCCCAGGCCCTTTTTCCTTCCTCATACCAAAGAGGAACCAACTCAACTGTCCCACGGGAACACTTACCTCCGGAATTTGGTTGATTGCTTCCCGCCTCCTGAATTGCTGCAGGCTTAAAATTAAATGCAAAGGCCAATGAGATCCAGGTTTTTCCTTGGGAAGTGATGCTGTGTCCTTTACACTAGTTTCTATCAGGAGACCGGTAATGACTGCAAATCTCACTTTTTACGACACTGAGATTGATCAGGGAGTTCAGATGGCAGCAATCTGATTCCTTCAATGTAAATTTCTCTATTGATTTTACACTTAGGAGCTTTACCATCCATTGACAACATTAACCTGGTCAATTTTTAAATAAGGTATTGAAACTTTTAATTCTCTCATGCCTTTGGAAATTATTTGCTTGAGTTCGTTTTTTTTCTGAAGAGCTATTTCTCATCCACCAGGGCTATGGATTTATTATAAAATCTAATTCGTACCAGGAAGGCAGGATAAGTGCTTAATTTCCCCCTTTATGTATTAATTTTCAAATTTTCAGAGTCATGTGTTGTAATCCTAACAACCTCCGGGAGAGTACGTGAGTTTTGCTGTACATATTTTTTTCTCATAAGCACCCCCTGTAACCGCATTCTTTTCTCATAGCTTTAAAAGTTGAAATTCATTTCACATAACATAAAAGTAACCATTTTAAAGGGCATGGTTCAGTTCAGTGGCATATAGATCACTTCCAGTGTCCTGCAACCATCACCTAGTGCCAAAGCATTTTCCTCAGCCCCTTTTCCCGGCCCCCAAACCCACAGCAACTATTGACCCGTTTTCTGTCACAATTGATTAGATAACATGTGATCTTTTTCTTCTTCACTTAGCAATGTTCTGGAGATGTATCCAAGTTGTAGCAAGTGCCAATGTCTCACTCCTTGTTTTAGCTGAATAAAGTTCCATTTTATGGATGGACCACATTTTGTCATTCGTTCATTGGTTGATAGACATTTGTGTTGTTTCTAGTATTGGGCTTTTGGGTACAAGGATCTGTTTGAGTCTCTATTTTCAATTATTTTGGGTATATACACATGAGATCAAGAGTTTTTAATATTTAGCTCCCACATACAAGTAAAACATGTGAAATTCATTTTCTGTGCTTGACCTATTTCACTTAAAATGTTTTCCAGTTCCATTTATGTTGCTGCAAATAGCAAGATTTCATCGTTTTATGGGGCTATGTAATACTTCATTGTGTGCATATACCATAATCTCTTTATACGTTCATTCATTGATGAACACTTAGGTTCAAATCTTGGATATTGTGAGTAGTGCTACAATAAACAGATATCTCTTGGATACACCGAATTCTCCTCCCTTGGATATATACCCAGCAGTTGAATTGCTGGGTCGTATGGTAGTTCTATTTTTAGGTTTTTGAGGAAGCTCTGTTGAATTCTTTTATTAAGCCTAGTAGGGTGTGTGTGTGTGTGTGTGTGTGTGTGTGTGTGTGTGATTTTTTTAGGCTTTTCTAGTTATAAGATCAAGTCATCCATGAATAAAGATAGTTTTGCTTCTTTATTTCTAATTTGGATGTTTATTATTACATTTTCTTGATGAATTCTTATGGTTAGAAATTCTAGTACAATGTTGAATGGAAGTGGAAGAAGTCAGTCTCCTTGTTTTGTTCTTGAATTTAGCTGGGAAGCTTTCAGTTCTTCACCACTGAGCACCATGTTGGCTGTATGTTTTTTTAATTGTCTTAAGTTGGCTGGTTGTTTGTTTCTAAAGTATGAAAAGGTATTGAGTTTTGTCAAGTATTTTTCTGCATCAATTGAGATAATTTTTTTCTTCATTCTATTACTTTCATGTATTACATTAGGGAATTTTGTGTATTTAACCATCCTTGTATTCCTGGAATAAATACTCTTGGTTACAGTGTCCAATTCTTTTACCATGCTGCTGGGTTAGGTTTTCTGGTATTTTGTCAAGGATTTAATTTCACAAAGGATAATGATCTGTAGTTTCTTCTTGCAATGTCTTTGCCTGGCTTTGGTATCGGGGTAATGCTGGCCTCACAGAATGAGTTCAGAAGTATTTCTTCCTCTTCTATGTAGAAGAGTTTGAGAATTCTTGGTGTTTGTTCTTATAAATGGTTGTGCTATTTACCAGGGAAGCAACTTTGTCCTGAGCTATTCTTTGCTGGGAAGTTTTTGATTACTGATTCAATTTCTTTGCTTATTATAAATGTGTTTGAATGTTTTATTTTTTCTTGAGTCAGTTTTGGTAGTTTATCTTTTTCTAGGATCTTTTTTTTTTTATCTAAGCTATCTAATTTGTTGGTATACAATTGCTCATAACATTACCTTATAATTCTTTTATTTCTATAAGGGAAGTAGTAATTTCCAAATGTTCATTTCTGACTTTTACTCATGGACCTTTATGTGCTTGATATCTTTTAATCCATTATAGTTATCATACTTTTTGATGTTGCATTAACTCATTCCTGTTCCATGAGAGATACATCAAGATGGCTCCTATATTTGGTTGAAAATACTCTATGACCCCTGACAGCATCCATGATTTATAAGACATTAAGACAAAGGCTCATCATATACATTTCCTACCCCAGACCTGGCATCAGTTATTCAAATGGTTCAGGATCCTGCCAGACCTGGTGTTTACCTCTGTGATTCTCTGTACCTGGACTGCTCTCCCTGCACCCATTTTCAGTTCAGGTCATATTTATTCTTCGGGTCTTGGATTCAATGTCACTTACTCAGGGACACCTTCTTTGCACCCCACAGACTTTATCACATTCCTCTTTAGAGTTCTTTGCCTTTGTGGTGTTTTTATTATCTCCAAAGAATTATCTCTTTGGAGTCTGGTCCTGCTAATATTAGGGATGAGCTGAGCCTGAGGCTTGCAGAGGACTCCACGTGGAGCCCAGCAATGACTATGGCAGAACAGAAGGTGGAACCACCAGGAAGAGACTGTGGTCTCCATACCCCTGAACCTGTAGGCCAGAAGTCAGTGCCTTGTGGTTTTTCCAACAGTGCAAGCCAAGCAACAAGCAGACAATGCTTTGCTTAAGCCAGCAAGAATCAAGTTTCGGTCATTTGCTATGGAAAGTTCTAACTTACAAAATATCTTCTTCAAATTTTGTAAAATTTTGTCCCTACCACCTGTTACCATGGTAACTCACAATTATAATGAGCTAGTTTCATGAATAATGGAGGTGGAGATGTGGCCTCTGGTGTTTGTCTCCCCCAAGCTTTATCTCATTTTGTGTTTCCAGATTGGATTCTCTAGCCATTATAGACCGCCAGGTGCTCAGAATATCTCGTGTGATCGGATGTTGCTCTCAGAGAGCAGCCTCTATACAGGGGCAATTTATGCAAAGGCTCCTGTATGCACAGGAGCCATGAGGGAGGAGACCGAAAGAGACTAACACATGAATTTCAGCCCTGGTCCAGAAAGACTTTGGTTTGAGTGTGGAAGTCAGGTGCAGGGGACGGTTGTGAATTCTCCCTCCTCTGGCTGGTTACATAAACTCTTTTCCACAGTGCTCATGAAGCAGTTCTTTTATTTAATATTATCATGTCTACTCTTAGAAAAGAAACTGAACCTGCACCCAGTTTAATGCAACAGCTAAAAGGGTAGTTTCCCTTTCTGTCCTCAGCTCTCCCCCAGAGCCAGTCCACCCATTCATTCTCTGAGCTCTTTGTCATCGTCACACATCCAAAGGTGCAGCCTGAGTTTCCACTTTCAGATGTCCCCATGTGAGGCCCACCCTACACTACATCCAGCCAGCTCCCCTTCCCATCCTCGGCTCCCACCCTGACTCTGGTTGTCCCAGGACCCACTAGTGATGTCCCTACAGTCCCTGAGTCCCACACATGGCTGAGACATGACACAGACAGTGATGGCCTTCCTCATCCAGATATTTTGTTTTATCCTTGTATTAATAAAAATTTTAAAAAAATTCCTTAGTTACTGTTGATTCAACACCGACTCTCCACACACTTATCGAGTCCATTTTCTGTATACTAATTCACCTCTGCAGTGCTGGCCATTTCACCTTCTGAGGCCTCTTTCCTGCATGCCTCTGAGCCGGGTGTTCTCTGTACCTGCATTTCTCAGCACTCAGTCTCCTTGGTCTTGCACTCCAGGCAGGTCCATCTCCGCTTTCCCTGGATGGGCATCTTACTCCCTGAAGCCCTCCCTTCTACATCAAAATGACTGTGTCCCTGATGGCAGTGGGGCTTGCCAGGTGAGGTCTGAGGGTCGACCTGAACCTGGAACCCTCCATGTGCTACAACTGCCTATACTGCCCTCCAGGACTGAGGGAGGACGTCACCTTCTAGTAGGGCCAGGCTGGGCCCAGGTGATACACTTTGGGGGGTGGCATCTCTGGAGCTCCCTGGGGGAGCTCCCCCCTGCAATCCTATGGCCTGAGGGCAGAGCAGGGTGGCACCAGGGCTGGGAACGCAGCTGCTGTGTGATTTCCACACTGCAGAGAATGAGAAGGTCACCACTCTGTGTCCTCAGAGTGACATCTTCAAGGGAGCCACTGGCTTTCACCAAGACCTCAAGGAAATTAAGTGAAACCAGGCCAGCCTCATTCCCAGTGTTGTCCTCAGAGAGGGAGCCATTGGCATTCAGATCCAGCAACAGCAGAGAGAGAGGGAGAGAAGGAGGGAGACGCCTCCCAGTCACTCCACCCCATGCCTCTGGATTCCACCCGACCTCACTCTTGTGTGTCAGCATTTCTCTGCCTGGCAAACAAGTGAAGTCACTGATAAAAGTGTTTCATTAATAACTGTCTTTTTGCCTGGTAGCTATTTTATTTAATGTCCCCTCCCTGAGAGCCTGAAGATAATGCCACATTGATTGTGCCAGCTCTCACCAGAGCTCTTTGTTGGGAGAAAGGCTTTAATCAGTGGCCAGTTGGCCAGGCCTGGCAGGTGTCCTCCTGAGGGCCAGTGACAGACGGATGCTCCTCCCTGGTGGTGTGCTCTGCCCAGCGCTCTCCCTCACTCAGGGTGATCTAATGATGTGTGGTTCAATCTGCCTTCACAGGGGCTCCATTTTCCCTGAGCCACCCATTTCTCAATAGCTGGGAAGTAGAATTTGTTGCATCAAATCATAAAAAATCAGTTTGCAGAGGAGACAGATTCACCCCAGACCCTTGTGGCTGTGGCATCTGCCTTGGGACCAAGCCTACTAGCCCATCTGCAGAGCAAATGCGTGACCCACCTTCTCCTGGTCTCCCTGTCAGAGAAGAGGGCGCCAACCTCCTCTATGGCTTTAGCTGAACTGCCAGAGTCCCTGTGCCCCAAGCCCTGCTGTGAATCCCATTGTCTCCATCTCTTGGGTCATAGGCTCCACCAGGACATGTTCCTGTGCCTGCTTGTTGCTGTTTCCCCACACCTGGCTCGGTACTGGGTACACAGGAGGTGCTCAGTGAGTATGTCTTGGTGAATTAATGAATCCCTCAAGTCTTAAACTCATCTGTGTCCTTGGTGCCCCTTTGGAAATCCCATGGGAAGGTCCTCAGTTCAGTTCTGTTTTCCAGAAGCCCCTGTGTCCACCCTCACTTCACCGGCTTCCAGGATGCTGGTACTCCTCTGGGGACTGGCCCGGTCCTGCCCCAAGGAGCTGCCCTGCCCTGGGGGAGGTGAGTTCTCCCAGCAGGACCACGGAAAAGACAGGCTGAGTCCCTCCTCATCCTTGCTCCAGAAACCTTCAGGGAGGTGCACGGCTCCCAGCCAGGGGCACGGTCCTGTCATCCAGACCTGAGGCCTGAGTGCCAGGAGAGTCTCCTCCTGAAATTCTTCCTTTGAATAAAGAATCCTTTGTTGCAGAAGCCCTCACTACAGAACCCCCTGGGGTAGGATTGTTCACCCACGTGTGTGACTGTGTGTTTGTGTGCTTGTATGCACACGCATGTGTTGTGTGGGGGAGAGAAGAGGGCCTTTGTGCTGATCATTTGCCCATCTTTGTGTGTAAGTGTGTAAATGCATGTGTGTGTGCACATGCACGTGTGGACAGGGTGGTCTGCATGCCGGCCACGGTGCTCTGCTCCATTCCTGCCCTGCCACACTTCCCAGGATCCTTTGCAGCCTGCCCTAGGCCAACCAGCCAGTGAAAGGCCTGGGAGAAGGAGAAGGCCTACCTCTCCTCTCTGCTGGAGCAGCCCTGTGTCCCTCCAGCACCAGTGGTCCTTCTGTTGCTGCCCTCAAGCATCCACTCAACCTGCTGGTGTCCTACCATTCCCAGTTCTGCACCTGGTTCCTATGGAACTCTCTTGACACAGGGTCTGGCAGGGATTTTCTGGCTATGTCATGGCAGGGGCCAGTCAGAGTGGGAGCAGTGGGGAGGAAAGTTTGTCTCTGGCTACTCCTCAGCATCATGGTTAAACTAAGGGCCAGCCTGATTCTGGGAATGGACACTCCTGGGCTGGGAAGGAGCAGGTCCATGGGAGCCTCATGGCCAGAAGACACATCTGACACCCTGAGGTGCTGGTGGCATAGAGGAGCAGCAGCCAAGGGCAGAGACTGTGGGGATGAGGAGGAAGAACCATGTCCTGTAACAGCAGTGGGGCTACAGGTCCCACAGGTCCTCTGAGAGAGCCAGGCTTCTCCTTTGCCCGCAGCCAGCATGCATGTCCGGGCATCAGCCCCCACTTCTCCTGTGGGAGTTGCCCCTGGGCTCCTGGATTCAGGTAGGGCTGACTCCAGGTAGGGCTTGTGCTTCCCTGTGCTCCCCAAGCCCAGGGTTCAGGGGCACGAGTCCCAGGACAGGCAGTTGGGGTCACCCTCAGGAATTCAGGGGACCAAGCTCATGCTGTGTACCTCCTGAGCTGGACCCCAACCATACCAGTCCCTTTATGCTGCTGAAGAAATCCATATACTCTGTTACTGGTACTAAGGGGTAGTGTGTTTGCAGGACCAGCAGCACCTGGTGGCATACCATTCCTGTGCAGCCACAGCCCATGGGGAGCGGAGAGGCCCCAGGGGATTCTGCCTCTGATGGACCAGGGGCACGGAAAGCAATTCAGCTTTGCTTCCAGTGAGCCTGAGAAGCTTCAGGATTTACTGGATTCTCTGTATTCTCAGATGCTGCCATCTACAGACCATAACCACCCATGGTCCTGACGTTTACCTTTACTTATCCTCTTTGGCTAACCTCAGAGTCCCTTCTGATTGCTGCAGGACCCCCACCCATGCAGTCACCTCCTCTGTGGAACTAAACCTGCAAGCTTTGGCCCTGGTCTGGCTCCTCACAGCACCAGTGGAGACTCACGAGGTTTTCTGAGTGAGTGGCTGGAATAAATGAATGCCTCCCTGTGCACATGCTGTCCGCTCTGCCCAGAGCCTGCCTTTCCCACCTCAGTGGCTGAATCACCCCAGAAGTTGAGGTGCAAGAGCCTGGGTCCCTCCCACTTCCTACTCTGCTCTCAGAGTCTGGCCTGAGACCCGAGAACCTGCAGTTAACAAGGCTGTGACAGATAAGGTCTCAGCAAAGTCAGCCTCCAACAGAGAAACGCTCTTCCCAGAGAACTGTGCATGCAAGGCTGAGGAGTAACCCCTCCTCCTCCAGGGCACGGGGCTTCTAGAAAATGCTTGTTGTTTGTCAAAGCTCATGGCTGTTCTGCACTCTCCTCCCTCCCTGAGTTCCATTTGCAACCCCACGAGGCTCCAAATGAGGGTGCTGCCTCCCCTGTTTCTCTGTTCTGGAAGCTCCTAACGCCTCCTGTCCACACGATGATTTTGAAGAGTGGATAAGAAACAATAAACATCCCCAGAGCGAGGCTCTCAGTGAGAGCAGGGAAGGTGTGGGCACTCTGTGCAGTTGTTCACTCTTGGGGTGAGAGTCGGGGTGTCAGACTGGGCAGTGAATCTGGGGACATGGACATGGGTAAATGGGACATTGGCCTCTTCGCCTCCCTTTCACTCCTGACTCATTCTGATGCAAGCCCCGTTCTTGGCACAGGAGGGGCTGGGGCTGTGTGAGAGCAGAAGCGCTGTGCTGAGGCTCTGTGGGAAAGAGAGCAGAGTGCACTGCAAAGTCAGCCCACCCGTTCCCTCCCAGGCTTCAGGGGACTCACAGAACCGCAGACACACACGCACACATGCAGACACACACACATGCAGACACACACACATGTGCATGCATACATACACATGCATGTATATACATGCACTCAAGATGCACACAGACACATGCGTATGCACAAGCATGCAAGAGGCACACAGGTGAATACGCATATGCATAACAATGCAGACAAGTCGGTGCACACAGAGGGGCAGACACACAGCTAGATATGAATGCACATGTACATGCATGGCGTTACCTACACCTATACTGCCATGCCATCTGCTTAGTCTGGCTTGAAAGGACTTTTCCCATCCCTGAGCTTTCCCACACCTGCCTTGTTCAGCAAACCTCTGAGAAGCCAGTCCTGTCTGGGTCAGGGGTATCTGGTTCCTTCTGGGAAATTATGGAGCTCACCCTCCTGGGAGCCTGTATTCCCACACTTGGAAGGTTTGCAGAAGAGAGAGTTTCTACTCATTGCAGAGAATGAGATGCTCAGGAGGTAGCTGCAGATGCTGGTATCTGAGGTGGGACAGGTATGAGGGGAACACACTGACCTAAGCAGCTTTGGGGACACATTACCATATTTACTCTGCTGTCCAAATTTGCTCCTCCTCAGTGGCCTGGGCCATGTGTGTGTGGTCCCTGGGTAGGCCAGCCAGTGAGTCACTCAGCTGGCCAGTCAGTCGTTCCTTCCATGTATTGGTCACTGGGATGAACCTAGAATTCATGTGGCTGAGACACGGGAGGTGGGAGGAGGCTTCCCTGGAGGGGGGCTGTGCATGACACCCACCACCAGTGTCTGAGGGTAGCTGCCCCATGGTTCAGAATCTCCCTCTCCTTCCCTGGAGTCAGTAGAGCAGGGTCCAATCTTTGCAACAAAAAAACCCACACCAAGTCACCAGCAGCTGGGGCAGCTCCTGAGAGAAGGCAGGGCCAGCCCTCTCCAAGCCTCCTGTCTAGCCCAGCATTGCTGGGGGCAGGGCAGGCCCATGAAGGTTTGGCAAGCAGCTGAGGTCCCTGTGGCCTGGCCCACTCCCTGCCCCTCTTCACCCACTGCTGCCCGCTGTCCTTCTCCCTGGCCTGAACTGAAGGGCCAAAGGGTCAGTGGTAAGGAGGGGCCTGCAGCTGGGCCACTGAGGGAGGGAGGAAGGGAGAGTGAGGATGAAAGGCCCTCAGACAGCCACACAAAGGGGCTTTGTCTGGGGATCCCCCAGCTTGGGGTTTCCTCCTCTGTGAGCAGGAAGGGGGGCCGGGGCTGCAGTCAGGTGGGCTGCACTGTGTGGCTGGGCGGGGTCACTGTGGCCTATTTCCAGCTTCTGCCTCCAGCCCCACATGGATGAAGCTATTTGCAGCATGAGCCATTGACCCCCACCCGAAGCTGAGACTTCAATAAAGGCAAAGGCCACAGTTCTCAGGGTGACAGGGGGTGGAAAACCCAGCTGTGAGACCTCAGTGGGACCTAGAGGCTCCCCTGGGGGCAAAAATGACTATTCCTACAACCTTATGTGGCTCCCCAGTGCTGTGCAGAAGAGTCTGTGTCTCTCCTCATCTAAGGCTCACCCTTGTCACAGCAGCCTCAGTCTGCCCCTGTGACCTTCCCTACTCTCTTCCACCCTCTCCTTTCCCCTCCCCCCATTTCCCCTACTCCCACCTCCTCTGTCTCCACCCCTCTGTACCTGGATGTCCATAACAGGGCTCAGCAGGGACAGGCTCAATGAGCACCGGGGGGTGACCCTGGCGATGACCCTGGTTCCAGGTTTGCAGTGAGCACCATTCTGCCGGTGAAGTGCTGGTCCTGGTTCCTGGACCAACAGGACATGATGAGCTCAGCCGCCCTAGGACTCAGCTGGGCCAGGCAAACAGCAGGCTCTGCCCACAGCTGAGTTCAGATCTCTCCGTGCACAGCTGGGGGGTGGGCAGTTCCACTGAGCCTCTCTGGGCCTCAGTTTCCTCCTCTGTGAAATGGGAGTGAAAACCGCAGCAGGAGCTGGGCAGGGGGTCAGGAGGACGAGTGAGCGGAGCGGCATGTAGGGACACTTGTAGACCAGCTCCTGGCCCCAATACTTCCTGCCAGAGTCAGCAAGGACAGCAGGTGTTCTCTTCCTCCCACAGAGGAGCAGAGGGAGTCTGCGTCACAGAGGAAAAGGAGGTGAGAAGGACAGACCATGGGAAAAGGTACCTCTAAAACCCAAAACACAACAAGGGGCTCTGGGTGCAGGTCCTCACATCTGCGTAAGAAACGAGCCTGTTGACCATACAGAATGTACAGCAGAAGCACGTCTGCGACCCCAGCTGCCGACCCGACCCTCACAGTCCCTTGGTGTCCACCCCCCAGGGGGAGGTGGAGGGCAAGGACAGACAGCCTGCTGCGGGCTCCCAGGACTCAGAGGGACCCACAGCAGGGTTGGCCTGGAGTAGTCAGACTGAGTTCCGGGGGCTCTGGAGACAACTCTAGAGGGCAGGGCCTGACATCACACAGAGGGCAGAACACAGCCTCACATCACCTGCAGAGTCCTAGGTGGGGCACAACTTGCTTGGTGTCCTCTCTGAGGGGCCATTCGTCTAGCCTGAAGCCCAGAGAGGGGACCCACCCCAGGGGCTTTTGCTAATGAAGGAGGCTCAGCTGTAATTAGCTACTAAAAGGCAAACTCAAAAGTCTGTTAATGGGATTTTAAGTTCCAGAGGTGAAAAAGGAATTAAGTCACATTGAGGTCAAAGTCTGGGAGTTCAAGACTTTTCTGATTCTGTGTTTTTTTTTTTCTGGTGATTAATCAATGAAAGCTGCTAGACTTTGTGGAGAAACCAGAGCTAATGCAGGTTTCACTGAATCTCTGGCAGATTAAGTTAATTTGTCTGCCCCAGGAGCTGCTAGAACCTTCCACACAGATGCTGCTGCACAGAGCAAAAGCAGAGCAGCTTTAGTGCCATTTGTTCATTTTTCCCAACTCCAGAAATGCTGATGAGCAGCAGGCTGCGTCCCTTCAGAGCAGGGCCTGGGGCTGCTCACCCTGACAGGAAGATGGCACTCGCCACACCTGAGCAGGTCCAAGTCTTAGTCTCCTCATTTGGAGAATGGGCTGATAACAGCCCTTGCTGCCTGGGATCCAAGTCAGCTCGCTGGAGAGGGTACAGCAGGCATTTGGCAAGGGGCTAGCTCATCCTCCACCTTGCAAAGGGCAATGACCTTGTCAATACATCACCATTTTCCTACTTACACAGCTAATAATGTCTCCCCACCTCCCTCCTTGTAATGTCTCAAGAATGTCACATGCAGAGGAGCATGCAGAATGGTGCCCAAAAGGCAGGCTAATGTAGGTTTCCAAAATACATGATGCTTGTGGGAAAATCCAAACTCCATCCAGCTTCCTTCATTTATTCTGAAGGTTTGCAGTGAGCACCAATATGGAATTGTTTTTAGTGTCAATTGTACTTGGGGCAGACCTGGTGGACTCAGCCCCTGGAGGCCAGGGTCCAGTCCACCAGTCCCACCCTTTCCATGCACCAGTGTCTGGGTCAGAGCGAGCTCCCCTGAGTGGCTCACCTCCCACCAGCACCCACTCTGCCTGGCCCACATCCCATCTTCCTTCCCTGCCCCCGAGATCCCTGGGGTCTGGCTGGGGGATGTGCCCCCTATGCCTGGGGAGTCCCTGGCCACCTACATACTGGGGCCTTCATCCTGTTCTACTTAGGAACCTCCCATGAGTGTTTGGAAAATCTACTTGCCCTCTTACATTTTAGTTGACATTTAACATTTTCATTTTAAATTTAGACACATAATTGCAGCGTGTGCAATTCCTCCTGCATTATTGACATTTTAGAATAAAACTGCCACATCTTTTTTTCAGTCTTGAGACCATAGAGCTTTGACTCTCACATTATTCACCTAGGGACACAGCAAAGAAATGTGCCCAGTTCCCTTTTCTCCTTGAGCTCATGTTTTTAATGCAGTAATTTCTCCTACGAAGCACTTAGATGTTTGAAATTCTGTTGCCCATTGTTACTCATCATTTCTCCATAAGAAATTGCTCTCTCTCTCTTGCTGTCCACACGTGTATGGAATCGAAAATTAACTAACAAAACAATTTTTGGCTCTAAAAAGTTCTCTGTGTTAAAATATTCCTCTGGATCGAGCTATAACTACATAAATAATAGCAATTATTAAAATATATAATATAGATTTTATTATAGAGATACATTGTATTTTATATTATGTATATATTATATATTATACATAATATTTGTTGCATGCGTGTGTGGGTGTGCAGGCCATGTGCATAGGATGGTGCACACAGGCTGATAACAGGGGCCACCACGCCTGGGCAGGAGTATAGGAAGTCAGAAAAGGAGATGGAATAAGACAGAAAAGACTTTAGCAAGTGTTACAATAAGTGAAAATATAGAATATGAATGCAGACACTCTCTGATGGTAAACTCATGGTAAATTGAAAATATAAGTTGAAAATGCATTTGATAACCTAACCTAATGACCGTCATAGTATAGGCTCACCTTCCTTAAACATGCTCACAACACTTACACCGGCCTACAGTTGAGCAAAGCCTGTTTTATAGGAAAATGTTGAATGTCTCATGTGACTTGTGGAATGGATTGAAAGTGAAAAACAGAATGGTTGCATGGTCCCCAAAGTATGGTTTCTACTGAATGCATATTACTTTTGCACCATTATAAAGTTGAGAAATGTTAAGTTAGGGGCCTTCTGCATGTATTTACATAATGGTGCAAATTCATTAAGAAGCAAGTAGTCCTATGAGAAAATATTAGAAGATAATAAGAATAAGTGAAATTATAGACTTGACCAGGTGGGGAGGGGATTTGCAAATTTTAGATTTGATATTTTGATTTTTTTTTCAATAGGGAATATATATTTTTTTAAGTTAGTGTCTCTCTAACTCTGCATTAATTCTGGGAGGGACCTCGTCTTCCTTGCTGAAGGCTGTATTCCCAGCTTCGGCACAGAGCTAGGCATACAGCATGTTTCAGTGGGTATTTATTGGGAGGATGGATGGAGGGGTAGATGGGTGGGTGGATGGATGGAGGGGTAGATGGGTGGGTGGATAGATGGATGGAAGGATGGATGGATGAATGGAAAAAGGAAAAATGGATAGAGGATTGAGGGATGGGTAGATGGGATAGTTGGGTATCAGATCAAGGGATAAGTGATGCTGACCTGACCAGGGGATTGCTGACCCACCCTGGGGACCTGCATATTTCCTGTTCCTCCAGATTAGCACCAGGCCGGTCCCAGCATTCACCTTGGCTCTGGTGGCTAAGCCTGCCATGATGGAATAGCCCTGTGTGGTCCCATGCTGCAGTCTTGTGCTCCCCCATCCAGGGTCAGCGCTCACTTTGCACAGAGGCCCCCTGCTGGGTTGTCCTGCAGCCACACTTCACCTTCTCCCCTGAATGCTGAGAGATGACAGCTGGTCACTGTTTTCTTATGACCTGCAATCTGGATTCTCTTTTACTTGGAACCTGTAGAGCTAAGTAGGTTTTGGCAAAGAGTGGGTGTTCTTTCTAATATGAATCATGGTAACCAAGTGTCTTTAGAGCTCAGTGACCTTAGCTGCCATGCTTGGACCTAGGGTGTTATGTTTCTTTGAACAGGCAAAGCTGAAGCAGTATAAAGGACACTCGCCCACAGGCAGGCCTCCCTCTTCCATTGACCCTTAGCCCCTAGCTCCCTCTCCCAGATGCATCCAGTGTTACCTCCTGTATCTATTCTTCTAGAGCATTCTGTGCATTTGCAAGGAGGAACATAGATGTGTCTCTTATTCCCATGATGTTGACAATGGAGGACGGAAGTGTTCCTTTGGGTAAATAACCACCAGCTTAATTCTTCACTGCTAAATGGAACATTCTATGGCCTGGATGCTCTAGGCTTACTCAACCACTGCCTGCAGATGTTTCACAGGATTCTAATCCTTTACTGAGACACTTGCGGGGGCATCTCCAGGACATTCCTAGGGCATGCCTGGGGGAGAAGGAAATGAATTTTTGACTTTGTATTCTAACCGACATGCCCTTGCTGGTGTACAGTGTTGTGGGGTGGTACAATGCATAACCTGGTGTAAGCACCATATTGGGAGAGCTCCTCCAACCTCAGAAAGCCCTCCACCCATCTCCTGCACTCACATGCTCCTGGCCCTAACACCTGGAGACTGCTACCTTCTTCTCTTCTTTCCAAAGGTCAAGGTCCTGTGAGTGGCTTGTACAGCAGGGCGCTCCCTGCACTAAGCAGGATCCATCTGCGATTCCTCCCACTCGGCTGTGTGCCCGCAGCCTGTTCCTCCACTGCAGAGATATGCCGTGGTTTGCTGTCCATTCCTGGTTGAGGGACATTTGCATTGTTTCCAGTGTCTATAATTACAGACAAAGCTGCCTCAAACATTTATGTGCAGGTTTTTGTGTAAATGTAGTTTTGACTCCATCTGAGCAAGTGCATGGGGGTGAGTTTGCTGAGTCATGTGTAGAGTAGGTGTTTGGACGAGAAACTGCAGGGTTGTGTCCAGAGAGGGTCATCGAGTTCCATGTCCTCAGCAGCCTCGGGTCACCGTTTTGTTTCTTTTCTCTTCCTTTAGTTCTTCGTCCTTTCCTTCCTCCCCTCCTTCCCTCCCTTACTTCTGAATTTCAGCTAACCTAGTAAGTGTGTATTGGAATCTCACCATGGCTTTCATCTGCACTTTCCCAGTAACTCTTGATTTTCAGCAGCTTTGCCTGTGCTTTTCTATCTCGTGTACGTATTTTTTTTTTTTGCAAAGCATCTGCCAGTTATTAAAAATTGAGTTTTTGTTTTGTTGTTATTAAGAGTTGTTTATGTATTCTAGATGCAAGTTTATCATCAGATACACGAATTGCAAATATTTTTGCCAGTCTGCGGCTGGTCTTATCATTCTCTTAGTAGAGTCTCCTGCACACCAGAAGACTTTTTTTTAAACTTTGATGAAGCCAAATTTATTTTCTTTCATGGCTCTTCCTTTCAGCATTGCCTAACCCAAGGTCAACAAAATTTTCTCCTGATTTCTTCTAAAAAATTATGATTTCACATTTAGGTCTTTCATCCATTTCAAGGCAATTTTTGTATGAAGTCTGAGGTGTAGGTTGTGGTCTTTTTTTAAAAAATATGACTGACAAGTTGCTAAATCACTATATGTTGAAAAAACTCTTTTCTCCACTGAATTGCCTTTAAGGGCAAATGCATTTTAAGATTTCATAGATAATACGACAATTATCTCCTTTCATGCAGTTTTGACTAAATGAGGGAATGAAGACTAAAGATCGATGATGCTCAACATTTTTAAGGTCAGCTGCCAGCTCAGGGTGGGAGGGGGGTTGTCTTAGCTTTTCCATTGCTGGGGGGGGGGGGGGTAGTGTGTGATCAGGCTTAACATGCAAGGAAATTGATGAAAATATCTCACAATACCAAAGAACTTTGCTTCCTTTCCAGAGGTACTTAGTGTATTTAAAATGCAAATTGAGTCGATTAGAGAGTGACTGTGAATGCTTATGGCAGAGATGTGGTGGGTTTGTGTTGGAGGAAAGATAGGCTGCTGTCCCCTGGGGGAAGGTGGGACCCTCAGCCTTGCCTCTACAAGTAGGGGCTCCCCAGGCCAGCACCTGTGCAGGCATTCAGGGGCGGTGGTGAAGAGAGGATCCTGCCCAGCTGAGTCCAGGTGGCATGAGTCCTCCAGGCTCTTGAGAGGATGAAGGTGTTTTTCCAATTGTCTGCACAACTGCCTTCTTTCTTCCCCTTTCTCTGCCACTGTAGGTTGGAGTCACTGAGTCTGTTCTCAGACCAGGTGGACTCAGGAGATGAAAGGGAATTTTGTGTGCTCAGACTCACACCCTCCTGGGGTTGATTTTCTTTTTAAAAAATTCAGATTAATTATGAGGGTACAAATGATTGTTACATTGTTTCTGTTTCTGAGGTAAAGTTCAAGTTGCATTTGAGCCCACATCCAGGGGGTGTGCTATAAACCTTCACAGTGTGCTCATCAGGTGAGAGCTTACCAATCCCCTCCCTCTTCCCCCCCATTTGAATATATTTGTGTTTTTCTCTTGTATGGGTATGTAGCTGTTTTTCTTTTCTTTTTTTTTAATTGTTAAATCATAGCTGTGTACATTAGTGCAATCGCCTATACCCATTCTAACATGCACCATAGATGTGACCCCACCCACTACCCTCCCTCCACCAAAACCGCCCCCCTCCCTTCCCCTTCCTTGGCCCTTTCCCCATAGTCTTGTGCTATAATTGGGTTATAGCCTTCATGTGAAAGCTATAATTTAGCTTCATAGTAGGGTTGAGTACATTGGATACTTTTTCTTCCATTCCTGAGAGACCTCGCTAAGAAGAACATGCTCCAGCTCCATCCGTGTAAACATGAAAGAGGTAAATCTGGAGATTTCTCCAAAATATAGTAATGGTCATGAATATTGAAGCACCAACACTTATCCAGCCCCTGTTATGTACCAGACACAGCATGTATATTTCATGGATTTTTTCCGTCTACTTTTCACAAGAACTCATGAAGTAGGGTGAACCTGAGGCAAAAAAACCAAGTGAGTTGAGGTGTAAATCCAGTCCTGTCTTGACTCCAGTGCACTTAACCCCTCTTCATCGCACTCCTACATCTTGTTTTACGAATGCTCAATTCTCTGTTTCTACCCCATCCCAGGTGATGACAATTATGAAAACACGTTCTGTTGCTGTCAGACGAGGAAGCTGAGGCACAGAGTCTACTTACCCAAAGTCACATGGTTAAAACTGGTGTTCAAACTCTTGTTCCCAATCCCCCAAATGTCTTTCCCCTACCACTTAAGCAGTTCTTAAAACTTACTTTGGGCGGTACCTGTGGCTCAAAGGAATAGGGTGCCAGCCCCATATACTGGAGGTGGCGGGTTCAATCCCAGCCCCAGCCAAAAACTGCCAAAACAAAACAAAGTTATTTTACAGTCCATTTCAGACCAATCAAAGTAGAGATGGGAGCTCCTTCCTGTTTAGCTTAGACATCCTGGCTGCTCCTTTTAGGAACCTGGGGAATTCTTTCCTTGTCCTTGCTACAGTCCTTGTAAAGTAGTGGGATAGATTGGGTATTTCATCCAAAGGCTGAGCTGAGACTAACACCTAACCAAGGAAGAACATACCGCAAATTCATTAACTGGGAATCTACTTGCAGTCAATTCCCAGGGCTCATTGTGCAGTCGGTGCTTCTACATCATTTAGAGTTGCTGATAAATGAAAGTCTGTGCATCTTTCCAAGTGCCTGGATATTTACAAGTCTCATATTTTACCACAGGAAGCAACTTCAACAAGCATATTCATGTGTTGACAGTTCTAATTAATACAAGTAATTAGCCCTGACAGTAGAACTGTGAAAAGAAGACCCATTCATAAATTTGCTAATTATGTTACTTTGCTCAAATTTAATTGCAGTCTAGTCTTTAATCATTTCTGTGTATGAGCAAAAGGCCATCTTACTAAATTCTTTCGACTTGCATATTTACTTCTGGTAAGGGGATTTTGTTGAAATTAAATTATGGTTGGAATTTAATTTTCTCCTTTGTAGGAACTGGTGAAGAACAAAGATGATTATCTTCCTGGAGAGAGGTGAACAAGAGAATGGGAAAACCAATCAAGGGGAGGAAGGCATCATACACATAACAGTTGGTTTCTTGTCTGTATATCTAAAGCTCGTACCTTTTTGTGTACTTATTTTAATGCCTTTCCTGAAAGCAAAGAGTTTTATTTAGGCTGTTGGTAGAAAGTATGAAGATGATTGGTTACTTTGATCCGAGGTGAGCCCTCTTGGCTCTGATATAAATGGCCTACTTTTTCAAATGCTGTGTTCTAGACCAGGGCTCCTCATCCTTGGCACTGTTGACACTTTGGGCTGGGTGATTCCCTGTGGGAGGGGGTGGGGCTGCCCCCTGCATTGTGGGATGTTAAGAAGATCCCCAGCCTCTACCCAGTAGCTGCACCACCACCCACCACCCCCCGCTGGGACAGCAGAGAGTGTCTCCAGACATTGCCAGTTGTTTCCTTGGGAGCAGAATCACCGCTGGTTGAGAACACTGTGCTGGAGAAAAATTTAAGATAAAAAGGAATTAGGTAAAACCATGTACAGGACTCTCACAAAATTGTCTGTAGGAAAATCAGTACAGCACCTTTACTTGGGGTCAGTTACCAGGCATCATTGCAGAGCAATTTAGTGATACTAACACAAAAACCCATAGTTGGAATGATATTCCTTGAACTGCAGTACCTCCTCCTTACTGTTTCAAAGGCAGTCTCCCCTGGGTCCTCTTTGATGGACAGGAGAGTTGACTTGGTGGCAGAGTAGCCATGTCTAGAACCCTTTTGCTTCTCCTTACCACTCATGGACTTCACATTTGAAGCTTTGACTGTTCTCAGCTGACCCCGACACTCTGAGTAATCAACTGCAAGTGTTCCCTGTCCTCGTTGATTCCTTCCCTTGCATTGCTTTCTGCCCTACGCTGCTTAGATTTATAGTCCCTTGTTTTATTTACTCTCTCATAAATACCTTTGACACACTTGCTGCTTAGTTGTTCTGCCTGTCTGGAAAGAATCCCAACTTGGGTGAGCCTGGCTGCCAGGCTCCTTGGATCCTGTAGCTGGTGGCTGAGCCCAGCTGGAGAACATGGCTCGGTCCACCCCGTAGCCTGTTGTAGATGCATTTCAGCATCCCACCTGTTCTGGATTCCCCTGAGAAAATGGAATCCACCTTCAGGGGATGCCCTCAGCCTACTACCATGAAAACTGTAAGCTGTCTGTGCTGTGCTCAGCCTCATACTTCCTGACACCTCCAGGGAGGCCTCTGCCCTGTTACCAAAAGCTAATCCATCACCTCTCTCTTAACTTCTCAGAAAAATCTTTTATTATTCATTATCCCTTCTTCTGCTGTGCCCTCAGCCTTTCAGTCACTACTGGATCCTGCCCTGAAACCCATCAGCGTATTCCTGGTCTCTCTCCTCTCTGACTTTGAGAGGGCGCATGTGCACCCTAGCAAGTGATGTGTGTAGAGCACAGTGTCCTGCAGCGCCTTCCAGTAGCCACCCTTCCCCTTCCGTCTGCATTCATGCTTCTCCAGAGATGCGTCTTACTGTCTTCACTTCTTCAGCTTCAGTCATCCTGCTGCCCCCATCGCTCTAACCCAGCATTCTTTAGCCTTTTTATCTCCAAAAATAATTCCAAAAGTAATCTTCCAAAAATAATTAATGATCTTTAAAATTTTCTTCCAAAAATGATTAATGATCTTTAAAATTTTTCTTGGCATATGGTTGAAAAGCACTGCTCTAAAGAAACAATTGTAGCTGTTCCCTGCAACCTATGTGTTGCTAAGGCTCAGGCTCACTTTTCTCCACCAAACTCACATAGCATAGTTAACTATTCCCTCCTTGTTTTCCCAATGCCATGCTGTCCTCACTCTGCCTGCTCAGCTGCTGCCCTGGCCTCTTTCCATGGTCTCCTGTGCAGGCTCTCCCACCATTGCTCTGAAAGTAGCTTTCCCAGTGACTGAATTCTAGGTCCTCTTTTCTTCTCCTGAGGCTTGAGCTGCTATTTATATGCCATCAACTTCCAAACTTACCTCCTGAGCCCAGATCTCTTTTCCGAGCTTCTAGAATTATGTCCAGACCTACTCAAGGTTCCCTCAGATGATGGTGAGTCTGGAAATCATTCTCAGACCCAGGAATAGAGGAGGGACCACCTCTTTGTGGTCTGAGAGTAAATTCCATAATGCGACATAACAAATATTTTAAGTCAGGATATCCCCAAGTACCCTCAACGGTTCATGAAAATCTTCCTGTTTCACAATCTTGTAATAAACTATGCCTGGCTCATAGGAGGCTTCTTTGAATTAATAAAGAGATATGGATACATTTGCCTAAATGAATGTCTAAAGTTAAGAATTTTATCCCACCTATGAATTTTTGCATGGGATGGCTTTTTGGCATTTATGTAGCCTATTGGTAGATTTCCACTTTTCTGATCCTTAATTTGGCACATTGTTGTAGAAAAAGTCCTTGTGATAATTTTTTATGCTGTAGCTTGGTAAATTTTAATTGTTATAATGGTAAGAAGGTAGTTCTTCATTAGGGATGGGTGTGGGTATGCTCCTCCAGGGGGCACTTGCAAATGTGTGTGAGAGAGGACTTTTCTGTTGTCAGAATGAAGGGAGTCAGGGAAAAGGGGAAGTAATTGTCACGCAGGAAACGTTCAACACCCTGCGTGCCCTGTACAATGAGGAGAAACTCGGTAACCTCTTGGTAGGCGAGAGCAGGATATTCTTGGTGACATTTTCTCTGAGGCCATGACTCTTCTATGGGTGAATTTCCCCATGTGCATTCTGTGTGAGGTTTACTTACCTCACAGGAGGGTAAGTCACCCTCTGCCCTGCTCTTTCATAATGTAATTTAATTCTTCCTGTAAATATTTATTCACATGTAACACTGAATGCTGTGTGGTTTACAAAGATGTCTTAAGGTATAAGCCTGTCTACAAAAAAAAAAAAAAAAAAAAATGGCATAAGAATTATATAAAGTCCAGGAACACAGAGGGGGCGTTACTTAGTCTGTCAGTCAAGGTTCAACCAGGAAAGAGAACCGGCAGAGAGAAGTCTAAGAGTTATTCCAGTGACAAGGAATTGGCTTACAGAACTGCAAGAGCTGACCAGGCAAGGCCAAAATCTGAAGGGCAGACCACTAGGAAGGGTGAGCTAAAACTGTCAGGTGTTCTGGAGCTGCGGTCCAGGTGGAGTTTCTTCTTCAGGGAAGCCTCAGCTCTTCCGTTACTTAAGACCTTTTAACTGATTGGATTAGGCCTACCAGATTGTCTGCAATAATCTCCCTTGAAGTCAACTGATTATGGACTTTGATCACATCTACCAAATACCTTCACAGCATCACCCTGATGAGTGTTTAATTGAGAAACTGGAGACTGTAGCTTAGCCCAGTTGGCTCATAAGAAAGGCCATCATACTCGGAGATTGAGTTTTCAAGCCTTGTATTTTGAAAGATGTGGCATTTGTTCCGGTCTTTGAAGAATGGGAGATTCGTAAGTGAGGGGTAGGCATTCTAGAGAGTATGACTTTAAAATTCATCAAAACAAATAATAAAAGGTGCCAAGGCCGGAACGTGCAGTTGGTGTTTGCAGAAGGGCTCATTGTTGCTATTTGGCCTTTCTCTGAAACTCAGCTCTCAGTCTTGTCATCTAAACAAATGGGCTCACTACTTATCCTCCAGGATGGAATGAAATGGTGTCTGTGGACACATTTTGGAGACAGTAAACACCATAAATGCTAACGTACTTTATAGCAATGGTAGTGGTGGCAGTTGCATTGGTGAAAGCGTGAAGTTGATAAGATGAAAAAAAAGGCTGAGAAAAAAACAGGCTGGGCATGTGAAACAGGCTGATTGTCACAGCATTGTCTGAAATATATCTTTAATTTAAGAAAAATATCATTCTCTTGGCATTAGTTCCTAATGGACTAAAAGACAATGGGAAACATCTCTATGTATGAGTCTGTACCTGATTGCAAAGATGCAGTAGACATTTGCTCCAACAGCAACTTGTTTTTATAGGAGTAGACCTCTGTTTTCAGTGCTTGAAATATTGGAGGTGAGGGAGAGTCACTTCTTATAAACTTACTGAATACTTTGCCTAAATAAGGGAAGAAAATTAAACCATTTCCAAGGAAGTTGTTCCAAGTTTCTTAGGTAATGGCCGTGGTACCCAATTGAGTCAGTCACCAAACAAGTACCCAGAAAAGGGGGCTAAAATGAGTACAGTTTGCCAAACTGCTTTCTTTTTCAGAGCTGTGCTCAGTGGACCAATCAAGTTTCCCCCAACTGTTAGAGCCCCGTGCATTTTGAAGGAAATGTAATCCATATGTTGCTGAGCCACTCATAACTAAGTTATTAAAAAGTTATTTTGTAAGTGTGATTTCATGTTTGAAGTCATTTTGATATATTTTTAGTAGATTTTCATGCTTCAAAATGCTAAATGTTTCTTGGCTTATTTTCTTGTTTTATTAAACATCTTAACACATTCTACAGTGAGGCACAAAGGAAATCTTGAGCCCAGGGGGAGGGTCCCTGGTACTAGAGTAACCCTGTTGAAGCAGTCGGTTTCTATTTGTAGAAGTTTCTGTTAACCTTCTTTAATTTTTTATATTCTGTCTGGGGCTCCTTTTAATCTGGTCATATCACCACTCCAGACCTCTCCCACCCCCTCCCCGAATGGTTGTCCATGAAAAGGAATAGTAAAAAGAGACAAAGGGCAAAGAATACACTCCAATTGCCTCCTAGAATATATATTTCTCTGCGGTGCAACATGCTCCTTTCTTTCCAGAACAGAGTTCATTTTCCCCTTTTTACCTGCTACCATTGCTAGCTGAGAGGATTAGGTGTTTCATCAAGTGTCTACAAAAGAGAGAAATCAAACTGAATTTAGGAGCAGCTGCCAGCTTTACGTTCTTAGGGTGATAGAGTCTCCTTAGGACCTTAGGATTGAAACTAATTGAAAAGTGGCTTTTTTTTTCCCCCACTAAAATAAGCTTTTTTAATTTTTTTTTTTTTTTAACCTCTGTCTCTTTTGAGTCTCATAATATGGACCAAGTTTTATCTGTTTGAAGCGTCCTGGTTTATTTTATGTGTGTTTTTCTATCAGGAACATCTGTTGGTGGCAAAAGACTACCAAAGCAGCTTTATTTTTATGGGATAGTAGAAACTCTTTTCTGTTCTGAGTGCCGAGGCCTGCGCTCAGGACAGAAAAGCATCCTGTTCATAGCATCAAATATGAGAAGCATTCACTTCCTAGAGGAAAAAGGTTAAAGAAGTTAACACTTTTACTATTTGTTCATCAGTATTGAAATGCTTTCCAATCTACTTTTTTATTTGGTCCTCAGAACTTTCCCGAAGGCTGTGGTTTTTGTGTTTTTGTTTGTTTTCGTGAGGAAATTGAGGCTCAGGGATGTTACTTCCTTTACTATTTCACAAGGTGATCGTGGCAGTTAGTGTGGGCCTCAGAGAGTGGGGATGTCCTGTCCATCATGTGGGGACATTTGAGGATCTCTGTGAACTTTTACTTTTGGAAGCCCCACCCTGTATCATTCCAAATGTATTAAAACATAGCACAGGTAACCCCATACGTCTGATCCAAATGTATTAAAACATAGCACAGGTAACCCCATACGTCTGATCCATGCCATATGTGACGTAATACATGTATCGCCATATGTGTGAGTTGAGTTATAAATAGTTGAGATGGTACATTTTATAGAAATTCAATTTAACATTTAGCATTTTCAATGTTATCATTTCTTTTTTCACTTTGGGCCCAATTCATTATTTTAAGGTCTCAAACATTTCACAGGCCTCTGAAAAACTCCCAGTGCCTGAGAACCGTTCCTAAAGTGGATAAAGCACCCCCCACTCTTACTCCCTTCTGGGTCCCTCACACCTGCTGACAGAGCTCAGGAAAGGGCCTAATGAACATTGGTTGTTTGAAGTGACTGAATAAGTGAGAGAAGGAATAAAATAATTAACAAATTACCAGCAAAGTCTGGCCCTTAACCACATCGACACCATGTCGGCTTATTTCTTTACACTGCTGCCTTGGAATAGCTGAAAGGGCATCCTGCAAGCTGTGTATTCAGAATATTTTCCTCGTAATTTCTCTCCTTGTTCCTTCCCAAGCCAGTTATCTTTTCTGTTACAAGAAGAAAAAGACCATAAGATTACTGACTCTCAGCAGCTCTTAGGAAGTAGCCACAGCCACGTTCAGATCATAATCGACTCTTTCCTCCCTGTTTAACTGCCATAGTTCACTTTATTTGCTTTGCCTCCCAAGTATGGGATAAATGTGGCTATTAATATTCAAGTAAGTTTCTGTACAAAGCTGAAGAGGTGTTTTTTGCCTGTCTGATTTTGTGTGTGTGTTTTAATTTGTTTTATTAATAATTCTTCATGTGTTTTGTTCTGAGATGTGACTTTTTTTTTTTTTAATCCCAAGGTACTCTCTGTAGCCTTTCTTCAAAGCTCTAGGGTTGGGTAGCAAGGGACCTACTGAGCAAGATGGACAGCTCAAGAGCGTCTGTCTGCTCCTTACGAACAAAAGAAACATCCAGGGACCGGAGAGAGACAGGGCTTATCTAAGGCTAGAGCCATCCCGCTCTTCCTCAGCTCTGATTTCACCCCTGGAAAAGTAGGTCCACACCTACTGTGGGCGCTGGGAATACTGGTTCTTCTCGGTTCCTCTAGATTCCCAGGGCTGCTGGACAGCTCCAGGGCAGACTTCTGGGCTGGACTCAGAAACCTGTGGTGCTGCTTCAGGGGTAGAGTTTCTGGGTCAGATGTTGGAAATAGTGGGACCAGAGAGTTAGTCATTCAGCAAATCATTATTAGACACCTGCAGTAGCAATACCACAGTGAGGAGGACAGACTTGTCCCTGGAGTCCAGAGGTCTGTCTTTTCATACTCGGGCTGAGCTTTTGCTCCTTGTAGGTACCTTTCTTGAAGTATATTTGAAATGCTTTTGGTTTTTCTCAGTTTGGGGTTGGGTTATATGTATGTATACAACCTCGTATTTTCAAAAGACTGAATCCCATTTATCAACAAAAGTTGGAGAGAAGAAGGAAACCTATAGCAAAAAAATTAGGCACATAGAAAGCAGCACGTTCCCCACTGCCGTATTATATGTGTGTGTGTGTGTGTGTGTATTTTGTATGTATATATGTTTTGTGTGCGTGTATATAGAGAGAGTTAATCTCTCAGGAGGCCTGGACTTCAAAATACAGAAATGCAGAACCTTTCCTGAGTTTGTGTTGTACCCTCTGGCTCCTCTCCTTCCTCATGGAAGTTCCTCCCTGAATTAAGGACTCTTGTTCATTTTTTGTACTTTCTTTTGCAACATACTATGTATATTATATACATATATATGTGTGTGTTGTATGTGTGTATATATGTGTATGTTTTTTTTTTTTTTTTTTTTTTGAGACAGAGTTTCACTTTGTCGCCCTCAGTAGAGTGCTGTGGTGTCACAGCTCACAGCAACCTCCAGTTCCTGGGCTTAGGCGATTGATTTCCTTGCCTCAGCCTCCGGAGTAGCTGGGACCACAGGTGCCCACCACAACGCCCGGCTATTTTTTGTTGCAGTTTGGCTGGGGCCAGGTTTGAACTTGCCAGCCTCCGTATATGGGGCCAGTGCCCCATTCACTGAGCCACAGGCACCGTCCTATATAATTTTTTTTTAATGTCCTTAAATGCTCTTTTCCTAAATTCATCTAGATCATTTAATTTGCAGCAGTAATCCCAAAGTATATTCTTCCCCAGAGAAAGAATGAGATTTTCCTGGCATTAATTTAAGGAAATAATTACTGGAGAAACTTGTGTGAGATGTGCTCTTGTGCTAGAGACGCTGGTGACCACAAAGTGGCTGCCTGGGAGACGTCTGGCCCCCTTCCTTGTCTGAGGAAGCCGGCACGTTGGCATTTTCCTATTCCTCTTTCCACTCTGCTTCCTCGTTGGCTTTGCCATCTACCCCAACTGTTCCGGTTCTGAGAGTGGTGCTTACGTGTGGGGAGCAAAGCTTTGCCACCGCCGAAGCATTTCACAGAATGAGTCCTTGAGTGTGACCACTCATGTTCCCTCTCTTTTCTACCCAGTCCTCTGCGGCAAGAACTTCTCTCACATTTTATATTTGAGTTCTTTTCTGTCGGAGACAAAAGTAAGTTAAGCCAAGAGTAAAGAGTCAGACAGTTGGAGATGTTTCTTCTTGGAAGTAACAGGCCTTCCCGTTATGGCTGCTGCTCTTGTTTGAATGCATGGCAACCGGAGAGGAGCCTTGAGCTGCCTGGTTTACTGGCAGAGGGGAAGCTGAACTGATCTTCCTTGCAGCATTTCCGTGAGCATTAGAGCAACTCCAGAGTCAGTGAGTAAAGGCTCCGTCCTGCTGTTGCAAGCCTGCTGCTTACCCTCCCACCTGCCCACTTTCAGTTCTTGGGCCAGTTGGTGGCTACCTCTTTGTGATGAACTCAAGCATCTTTGCAGGAAGGAGGCCTGGACTCTCCCTCATATGCCCACTTCCTTACTCCTTCCAGGCCGTGACACGTGGTCGGCATATTTCTTATCCATGATTCCTTTTCACACAGCACTGGATGTAGCAATGTAAGTAAATAATTAGAATTCTGACCCTTGTGTGTCCTGTGGTTTCACTGAAGTCACTTAAAATTCAAAGCATATTTTGATGTCAAATCTAGGTCTTAAATTTGGTTTGAAATTAGCTGGACCATTTGCTCACTACTGAATCAGGTGGGAAGAGGAGTCAGTTGTGAAACAAACAAAATTCTTTGATGGAAGGTTGACTGTTTGTCAGGGGCACATTTGATTATTGGTAGCCCAACCTCACAGGCTTGGGGTAAGGGCTACTGTGCCTCATGGCAGCTGAGCCATTGGAGCAGCCCCTTTTGCCTGGGAACTTGTTGGAGCACTTATATTGTTTGAGGTGGTGAATTGTGGATGCATCACCGCAGTCAGCCTTCTCACAGCTTCCTCCGGGACCTGGGAGGAGTTTAACTTTTCAACTTTTCTGAACTCTGTTTCAGCATCTGGAAGGGTATTTAGGTAGCTATTAAGGTCCAGCCGGCTCTAAGGATTCTGTGTACATATCAACATTGGTTTTACTGCACAGACCTTGTGGCTGTGAACATCTGTGCTCATTAAGTAACTTTTTTGGACTCACCACATCAGCTTAAGTGGGCTTGTTAGGAATAAAAACTGCCTCATCCATCCTTATATCCCCTCAGTCTAGAATGGTGCCTGACACACAAAAATGTTTCCAGTTAATATTGGTTGTATTACTTAAGAAAAGAGGGGAGAGGCTAGTTGTTAAAATTAAAGACAGCTTCAGACACTCTGGTGGAATTAGAAATTACAAGTTCTAAGTCAACATAAAGGAGAAGTTGGGAGACAGAAAAGTGAGAAAATTTGTTGTGTTCTGCCCTGGGCTCTTATTGGTCAGGCAAACTCAAACTCCTTTTGTCCCTAATTGACAGGGAATTAGATGAGGTGCCTCCAGTGCTCAACGCAGTACCCAGTGCATAGTAGGCACTCAGTAAAACATTAGCTGTCAGTAGCAGAAGGAAGAACAAACTAGCTGAGAATCATCATCACGTGATAGACTTCAAATTTGAGAGCATATATACTTAGCACCAAATTTTAGTGAACTCAATATTTTACTAATGCACATTGAATTTGCATTACTTTGACTCGTGTTCCAGAATCTTCCACAGGTCCATGTCAGCCCATGGGATGGATGTCAGTTCTCTGGGCACCACAAGGTGGTGCAGAACATGAAAGAGGTTAAGTCAAGCCCTTGCCAAGGCCCTCCTGACCCCATAGCGCTGTGTGTATGTTGCCTTTTGAGCCCTCAGTATCAGGGTGTCAACTTCTTTAGGGTCAGTTTTTCCTTAAATGAGGATGTAGAAAAGAGACATCTAGTTATTAGATTTTTCTAGTTTGTCTGAAAAATAAATGAGAGATCAACCTTGGAAGTGATTTGCTTGAGATTACCAGGTATTGGGCTACTGTGTGGTGTCCTGCACTCGTCACCGAGAGCTGAGTGGACACCTGGCTGCAGCACGGGAGGCAGTGGCCTGTGTAGTGCTCATGGTGTCGTTAGATAATTGGAGGTCACTACTTTCAGGTACCAGCCAGTGCCTGGTTCAGGCAGATCCTGTGGGCCGGTGTCCCCTTGGCCATTTTTAGGCATGCATCTCTTCTAGGCTGTGCTCCATGTGCACAAACAAGGCCCAGGTCTGCTTTTCTAATGACCACATGTGGGCCAGTTACCCCACCTCACTGAGATGACCCCGTGGCAGGTGTAGGGACAGTTGGGTCTCATAGTAGTTGGCAAGGAAATTTTGTATTTAAAGCCACCAGCTCTTCCTGCCTTTCGTTAGCAATTGCATTTCTAACATGTAATCTTTCAAATCTGAACTTTGAAAGGGTAAGATCTGATTTGACATTAGTAAAATATAGAGTTCACCAAAATTTGGTGGTAAGTATACATGCTCTCAAATTTCAAGTCTGTAGGGTCTCAGAAGGTTTAATGTGGTGCCAGAGTGATAAATGAGAATAAAGAGAAAATGATAAAGAGAAACTTTTTATAATAGGCTCATCATGTAGAAAACTATGGAATAGATGCCCTTAAGTTAGCTAATTTGATTGTGGTAATCACTGCACTGTGTGTGTGTGTGTGTGAGATATGTATCTATACACACACATCCACCAAATCATCATGTTGTATACCTCAAACTTACATACGTATATTTATCATTAGACCTGAATAAGGCTGGAAGGCAAACTCAAGGACAATTTGTTTGCCTTCCTCAGAATGGTCGTCTGGTGATTGAGTGGCCTCTCCTATTAGAATAAGCCACTTTGTAATTGTTGTCATCCTTTCTCATTTCCCCTGGGGCCACTCAGGCCAGACCAGTCCTACCCAGATCATAGAAAACCTTGTTTCATTTAATCCTCTTAACAAAAGGAGATGGGGATGGTTTAATGCGGAGCAGGGCGATCCACTTGGATGCAAAGATGGTATTTTCCAATGCAGGGAAAGGCATTTATTTCTACAGAAAGAAGGAACCCCTAAAAATCTCTTAGGCTTGGAATTTTCAACAAAGGTGTCTATGTGAACTCCTTATGTTTTGCCTTGTATTCTGACATATACTGACACATACAAAAGTCTTGGTGATGCTTAGGAGCTATATATTATTTAGGAAATAGTTGAAAGAGATAATCCCCTAAAGCAAGGTTTCATTGTCCCTGATGGAAAGCAAGGACTAGATTTGCAGGGGTGATTGGACCAGGCCCAAGTTACTGTGTTCTGTGTCCAGGCCTGAGCAACAAGGAAAACGTAGGGCAGTGGTCACACCAGTGATTTCAATTGAAAATGTGAGTCCTTCTGTCCCCACAAGCCTGGCAATACCTGTCTGGTCACAAGTGCCGATTGCTATTTGGGGGTTGGAGCAGGGATACGCCCCCCATGTCTCTGGGGCCAGGGACACTGACAGGTGCCTCTCACAGCACAAGCTGCTCCCTCCTCAAGGCCAGCCCAAAACGAGCACCCAGGCAGGGCCAGTGGGGCAGCCCAGGTGGGTAGTCCCCTGTCACTTGGGTCCTCAGGCTGTTACCTTGTCTGCATCCTCTTGTCATACTAGATCTTGGAGAGGCCCATGGCCTTGGAGATACCACCAGACAAAGAAAAAAATGAGGATGCCCAGTCAGTGACTTCCTAAGTCCAAAGCAAGACTCTGCTTCAGCTGTTGTGACTCGCAGCAACACAAAAGGAGCACTGTCCGCACACGGGAGCCTTTGCTGTAAATTACCTGGATGTGTGAGCCTGGCCTGTGCTGCCCCACCTGGACACTCGCCCCTTCCTTCTTCCCCACCCATCACACCATCTTCACTGCACAGGAAGCTCACGCTGCACGCTGACATGGAGTGCGCTGAGCATGTCGAGTCCACTTCTGCCGTGCGCTGCTGTAAGATGCTCAAGGAGCTGACAGGCAGTGGACACACACCAGTCTAGAATTTTACGTCAGGAGCTGTTGTCTCATTTTGAGGAGAAGTGAGAGGCAGGGTCAGAGCCTCCTCCCGGGGCCTGGGTGTTGCTTCCAAATGCTGTATGTACAGGCTTGCGACTTGTGCCCATTGGGTGGGCATCTGGAGTGACGACCCTGGTCCCTGGGATAAAAAGGCACTGATAAGTTTCAGTGACCATGATCTTGCTCTTGTGATTTTTACCCTCATTTGGCGGTATTTCATATATGAAACTGAGGCTTCATTTATTTTGACCTCCCCCCGACCCCCATTTAAAGGACCACCGTCTTTTTCTAAAAGGCCTCAAATGGACAAAGTAATGACAGAGGCCTCGTTCCTGGCACTCCTTCCAGGCCATGATGACCTGGCCTCACCATCCCAACACGGAACCAAGCCGCTCAGCTCCCACAGCTCTTGTCTGCGTGGAAAGGGGGCCTTTGTGGTCACTTGGTTCTGTACCTTCATTTTTGAAATGAGGAACTTGAGGCCCAGAGACGCCAACCACAGTCATGGAACTTGTGTCTCTGGTTTCCGGACTTTTTGCACCTTCCCCCCAGCGTCTCTCCCCCCTCTTGTTTAGCATTTCATATAGTCTTGCCTTCCCAACTGCGCCTCCCCTTTTTCTGAAAACGTTAATACACATATGAAGTGTATTTGCTTTGCTTTTCAGCCTTGTCTGCCCCCTGTGTGTCCAAAATAGCCGATTGGAATTCATGAGAATGTTATGTCTTCAGATGTTTATAATCAGAAAGGATCCCTATGGTTTTTCATAATAAAACAACTTGGATGTCAGTATTTTGTGCTGGAAAGGCAAGCCAAGTTCACAATGCAACCATTACAATGCGATGCATTATGTATAATTTGTAGCCTGCCCAGGAGCAACGGTGAACCAGGCAGCACTGTCCTGGCCCTCCCTTGTAACTAGCCAGGAGCTCTGGGGGCATGTTTTATCAATTCTTTTCTCTGCAGTATTTAGAGTGACAAGTGCCTCACACAAGTTACGTTTCATGTAGATCAGCCATGTTGGTGTGGTGTCCTTGCTGGTGCTTTCACTGCCTTTATTTTTTCTACCCTAAGATAATTATCTGAAAACAGGTCTAGGCCTTTTGCCAAGTCAGTTGCCCTTAATCTGCTGCCTTCAGATCCATAGAAACAATTCTGGAGCACTGTTGCTCTTGGTCTAAACAGCAACAAACTCTGTAGCTTCTCATGGTCATCTTTTTCTTCTTCTTTTATTTAGTTCACATATTCACTGCATCAATTTGCAAACTCTTCTTTCTTCATGTACAATTATACCTAAACCCTCATAGCCTCCCGTTAAAAAAAAAAAAATCACTAATCTTTTGCTGAGCCACTCGTTAGAGTGAAGGAAGGTTGGGTGGCCAAGGGAGAGATGTGAGTGCTGGTTTCCAAAGAACATATTACAGTATAAGGAATCCTGGGCTCGCACCTGACCCCTGGGCTCTGGGCCACACACTGGCTGTAAGGTCTCAGGAAACCACCTGTCTCCCCTGAACCTCAGTCTTGGCACCGGTAAAATGAGGGTGGTACTTAGTGCCCTACACCTCCCTCCCTTCCTCCATTCCTGCAGTACTTCATTTATTCATTCACCCATCCTGGGAACAGAAGGTGAACACAAACCCTCACTATTCCTGCCCCAGGGAGCTCTCATAGCCTAATGATGGTGCACATTACTAAAATAATCAGATTTACAAATATTCTCTTAACTGTGGCATTGTAGGTTTTGAAGAAAGGAGATCCTGTGGAAGTTTAGGACAAAGGAACCTGAAACCTCACTGGGGGTGGTAGGGGATACAGTCACTTTCCTGGGGAGCCAAAAGAAATAAAGTGGAGGAGAGGCAGGCTGGGGCAGGGGGGGAGGGGGTGCCACCAGGCTAGAGAGGTGCTGGTCTCCGTGCCCCTTAGGGCTTCCTGGGCAGTGTACGGAGGGTTTGGGGCAGAGATTAAAGTTAATGAGACACATGTTTTTGAAGAGCTCTCCCAAGTCCTGTGTGAAGAAAAGCTGGTAGAAGAGCAGAGAGGGTGTGGAGATGTGGTTCAGGCAGGCACAGGTCTAGGCTGATGATGCAGGTGGCTCAGAGTGGGTGGCAGAGAGAGGGAAGGACAAATTCAAGGTACATTAAGGTTAAAATGGCAGGTTTTGATGGGGCTGAATTTGAGGGCAGGGTTTGAGGAAGAGGAGGATATCAAGGATGATGTCCTTGACCTCTCTGGGGGTGTTGGCATGTGACTAACTGGATGAATCTGTTGCATGGATGGTGGGACATTCCGGAGCTGGGGCAGCCTGGAAAGGGGACTATTAGTGTAATAGGAGGCATCACTTACCCTTCATTGCTCTGGGCCAGGAGCTCACATCCTTTAAGTTTTTCGGTCCTCAGAACATACCTCTGAGGTAGATTTCTGCATTGCAAATATGAGAAAATTGAGGTTCAGTGAGTAGAGTAACTTGTCCAGACAATTTTCAAATAATCTCTGAACTGAATTCTAGCACATAAAGGCAGGCTATTTCAAGGGTGTAAAAAGACCTGTCTTCCGGAGGCTGAGAGGCTGGCTGTGAAGATGTTATGACACACGTAAGCACACACATGCACACCCGTGTACAGGTACACACACACACATGAACTCTCCCTCCTGAGAGAGGGACAATGAGTTAAACCTAAAAGAACACACGAGAAGTGGTAATTAGGCTCAGGGCTAGGTTAATACCACCATCAAACATGGAAAGCAGCATGGTTTTAAGATACTGTCTACTGGGATAGCTGATCACATTGTGGAAACTGGCTGCGCGGCCAGCACAGTCGAAGGCCACGGCCAACCCACAGGAGCAGGCCGGCTCTTACTTGTTTGTATGTTTCTCCAGCTGGCCCCGTACTCCACTTATCTCCTGGTGCTTATCCACTCTGGAAGGCTAAACGGTTGAATTGTCCTCACCTTCCAAGTTATCTAGACCTTTGTGGAGGAGCCCACCCTGGTTTCCTAAACCATAAGCTGCTATCACTCAAAACATAAGGACAGCATATTTGTGATAAGTGCGTCATTCCTCTTCCACTTATTTTCAATTCTGCTTTTTTTTGGCTCAGCAAGCACATAGCACATATCTGGTCATAGGCCTTCCATTCTTGTGGGCTGGGTGGTTATCCCAGGATGCCCTCAGCCCTGCCCCTGCTGACTCCAGGACCTTCAATACCAGCCATGACTCACCTTACTCACAGGTTTTCTCAGAGCACTTGTCTTCCTCCAGTTCCATGTGCAAGTGAGGGATGGCAGATGGCTTTCAGCTGTAATAAGGGCTTTGAACTACTGTGTTCTCCTAGGCCGCTAAGAATCTCAGGGACAATTTCCTGGGTCAGGGATTTTTTTTTTTAATTATGTGTTGATATCAGTATCTCTGGACATGTAGTGGTGCCCCTAATCAGGCTTATAGACTTTGAAAAGTAAAGAGAATATGAATTTTTGAAGCCTTTAAGACAGCACAAGCACAGATGGATGGAATACATCTCCTATCCCAGCCCCTTTGTGGCTTCTGATTGTTTTCTAATATATCCACAACCCCAAACCCCAGGCAAGCGCCATGAATTTCATAGAGGAGACAGTAGCTGAGCTGTGTTCCAGAGGCTGCAGGTGTGTGGCCGCCCCTCGCCTCTTGGGCGCCCTCTTGTGTCTGGGGCTGTAAACTGAGATGCCTAGACCTTGAGGTCCTACAGCAGTGTCCAGTGTGGCCCAGATTTGGCCGGTTGCAGGGGATGGCTCTCAGCGCAAGTTGCCAGCTCTTTGTCCCTTTCCTTTATTCCTAGGTTTCTTTGTTGGGATTATTTTTTTTACTTATCCTTTTTTTTTTTTTTTTTTTTTTTTTTTTTTTCATGTGCAAAAGTTAAAAGGTGTTTTAAGAAGATTGAGATTTCCTAGGGAAAAATTGGCTAATTTCAAAATGGCCTTTGATTTCAAAAGTCAATGAAAACATTACCTTGATCCTGTATGTAAAGAGCTGGAAATTGAGCCAGCTGTGATTCGAAACTCAAAGGGAAGGCAAGAAGAAAAAAAAAGTCTAAATGTCATCAAATATGCATCTTGACACCTTTATCTGAAAAGGGGATTTGAGAGCTCAGGCAAAAAAAGGCAGTGGTTTTGAGGATTTTGTCATTTGAGAGTGGCGGCCCTGCCTCTGCGTGTGTAACGGGGCTCTGTAACTGGCCTTGGGAGTGTTGGAAGGAGCTGCTGTCCCAGGCAGTCAGGAATCCACCACTTAGGACACAGCCTTTTCCACCAGGAAGCACATCTGCCCCTCCCTCAGATTGTTGGGGGGTTTTCACAGCAGCTGTGGCAGCCGGACCCTGCTGAACTCCAGGGTGCTAAAAGCTGCCGGCTTCCAAGATGCTGTCTTAGTCAGTGTGGCCTGCCTTTACAACATACTACCATAGACCATGGGGTTCAAACAACAGAACTTTATTTCTCACAGTTCTGGAGTCTGGAAGTGCCAGAGACTAGCATGACCAAGTTCTGGTAGGGTCTCTCTTCTGGGATACAGACGGCTGCCTTCTCACCAGGTCCTCACATGGCAGGGCACCAGTTCCATTATGGCAGCACCACCCTCTTGACCTCATCTAAACCTAATTACTTCCCAAATACCATCACATTGAGGATTAGGACCTCAACACGTAGATTTGGGGGTGACACAAGCACTCAGTCCATGGCAGATGCCCTTATGGCCTCTTTGAGCTTAGGTGGACCAAGCAGGACCACAGCAGCTAGCTTCCTGTGGTCGTGGCTAAGGAATTAGAAATATTTTCCTAGAAGGACCCACTGGAGCCAGAGGCCTTACAGATTTCTGGGACTTACAGAATGCTCTTATAAATCCTAGTATTCCACGTCAGCCCAGTGCCAGGCCAGAGAAACCCCCAAGTCAAAGCAAATTCTGGGTGTCCTTATTCCATCCACTTTCTGAACCAGTGCATCAGACACCAAGTGAGAGCTGGAGAGTAGTCCCTCTTCATCTCACTTTCCCCCCTCCGACGTTCTGCTGGAGTAGTGTTAAGAGAAGGACAGGAGCAAAGAGAAGGATCAGGCATGGATATAATGGGGGTTGAGTGAGATGTGAACCTGTAAACAGAACCACTTTGGTTAGGCTTAAAATAAATCATTTTTAGTATTATTGCATCCAAGATCGATGGTCTTATTAGTACAGATTGCATCTGTTTCTCTCTTCTCAGTTGGAGTTAGGGTGGTAAGGAGACTCCGGATCATTCCTGTAAAGCACTCATAACACAAGGCAGTGTGCACAACAGCCTGTGGGATTCGGAGCTGGTCACGATGCCTGTATTCACACCCATGTCTGTATCTGTATCTCTCCACTCCAGGCCTTGTCAGTCTTTTCTGATCTGGAAGAATTCTGATATGACACAGAAACTGCTAGATGCTGGCAAATAATCCCTGGGTTTCAGGGCATCTAGACAATAAACAACTCCATAATATTCAGTGCAGCAGCTTCTGTAGAGACCATCTGTTTCAAAATAACCCTAATTCTGCTTACGATGCAGAATGCTTTGTTGATTGGAATTTGTCCTAGTTTTCTATAGCAGATCAGTGTCATAGGCCTCTGGTTCCACCTGCTGGCAAATGTAATACTGGAATGAAACCCAGGGTGGACATTTTCAGTTGAAAGAAAATCTGAGCCATAGTCCAGTAGTTCTCAAAGACTAATGTACATCAGAATTGCTTGGGAACTCATAAAAAATACAGTGGCCTGGGCTCTGTGGCAAGCCTACCCAATCAGTACCTGTTTTTTACACAATCCTCCTGGTGACTCAAACACTCACACCAACGTTAGAGAGGCACTTCACCTAGAATTCAGAGACCCAGAACCCAGTGAAGGTTAGAGATGATTCTACCCCACATCTCGTCATCTCCACACAAGGGATGACCAAGTGACAAAGCCTGCTTGAGATGCCCACCTTCACCTCTAACAGTGTATCCCAGTAACTCTCAGGGACAAAGTTCAAAGCTCCATTACTGTGGAACTTGTTAACAATGTAGAAAAACCTGGCAAAGTCACTGCTTAGTGAAGGGTCAAGGTTAGCATTGCTGGTAAGTCATGGTAGTGGCATTTACGTTTGATATGTGATGCCTAAGGGCACTTCACTCTGTGGTATTCTCCACCAAAACCCAGAACTCCAATCAAATCATGAGGACAAAGAACAAACTGAACTGAGAGACGTATACAAGATATCTAGCCAGTGGGACTCAAGACTGTCAAGGTCATGGGTGACAAGAAAGGACTGCAGACCAAAGAGACTAAGGAGACAAGACAGCTACATGTGCTGTGGGCTCCTGGAGTGGATCCTGGAACAGAGAAAGGAAATTATTAGAAAAACTGGTAAAATCCAAGTGAAGTCTGCAATTTCCTCATAGTAATATGTCAATGTTAGTTTCTTAGTTTTGACAACTGTACCATAATAATTTAAGATGTTAACATTAAGGGAGTTGAATTTTCTGTATTATGTTTACAACTTTTGTAGAAATCAAAAATTACATAAAAGTTTACTTAAAAAAATTTTAAACCTTGGGGTAGGGAGTGGCATTGGGTGAGACCACATGAGTTGGAGACGTTGCCAAACAGTGTAGCCTGGCTGCTGTCTGCCCAGCCACTGGAAGTGACGGGCAGGCCAGCTGATGGGGCAGGTGCATCTTCCAGAACAGCTGCCCAGGCAGCCAGCAGTACACGAGGCAGGTTGCTGGTGTGGCACCACTGAACCCTCCTGTCTGGACACCAGAAACCCTGATGGCTCACTGGGAACCAAGCAGTCATGGTTGCTTGAACCTCCATGTGGAAATGTCAAGTGTCCAGCCCCCTTGGTGTACAGATAAGGAGCCTGAGACCCAGGGAGAAGTCACTGGTACAAGGTCCGGGAGGAGCCGGGCTGTGAGCATGCATCTTGTGAAGTGAGTTCTCTTTCCACAGCATTTCTCAGTGAGTTGGCAAATCATCTACAAACAGAATCAGCTGGGTGCTCCTTAAAATGTAGTTTCCTGGGCTCCAACCACTAGTTCCTGTATTAGAAGCTCTGGCAGTGGGATTCACTAATCTGCACTTCTAACAAGCTCTCCGTTTTTATGCACAGTTAACACTGCAGCAACCTGAGCAGCTGTCTGGTTTACAGTATCTGCAAGATTGGCTGTGCCCAGACCTCTTGCATTTGAGCTGTTGAAGAGCTGGGTCCTCAGTTCTGATGCCCACCTTCATTGGCCAGTTGGTTGCTATTTGGTGGAGATTACTGTCCAAAGCACCTAAAAAACAGGGGAGAAAACAGCCACAGCCATTCCTTGAGGATGAGAGTCAAGGCGAGGACGCAATATATTTGGGAACCAGGCAACATTTTTTATACTTTGAGCTCAGTTTATTATAATTTTAATACTCGCTCCCTCACTGCCCTTTCTCTTATATAATAGAGTTAAAACTTACTCAAAGATAAGCAAAAAAGGTTGGGAGTGGGACTCATATCAAGGCTTTGAGGCCACTAGAAGTTCCTTCCTGCCGGTCCTTCCCCATCATGCCCCGCCTTGTCATCAGGAAACCAGACTATGAAGAGATAAGCGTCTCCTCCACTCCCGAGGTAAAGGCAGAACACAGTAAGGGCCCAGGTCCCAGATGCTTGGGAAGTCTGGAGCAGGCAGCGGTGTGGACCAGGGGAATCCTTTATGACCCGAGGATCCCTGTAGCATTTTTCAGACTCCTGTATATTATGTTTTTGATCACCATTCCCCACACCCTTCACAAATGACTTCCTTGTTCTACCTTTCCTTTTCCTTTTTCTATTGTAAAATACATTCTCAAATCTGTGCCTCAAGATAGGACATGTGTGGTTTCTCTTTGTCATCCCAGGTGGACACTAGGGTACTCAAGTATCAGGGAAAGAGAACACAAACGCGAGACCCAACCTCTTTCCATTAGGAGCCTATGTTTTTCCAGTGAATATCCCTAAATGATTTCAAGTTCAAAAAACAAATACACCAAGTATATGATCAGGAAGAGATTTTCTTGGAGATAGTCAGTATCTCATTAGCCTCCCGAGTCAGTTGATGCGATTGGATAAACTCAGCACCACCAGGAAGCCCACCAAAGGCATTCTGATTTAGATCGAGGAAAATTTGAAACATACTAAAGTATCATTAAATGTGTATAAAAATCTTCAAAAATCATTGTCATTAAAATCCCTCTTGATAAAGTGGAAGGGTGGTAACAGTATTTTGAAAGGATTTAGAGACGGATTGATTTAAAAAAAGAAAATAGAAAAGTCCTTTTGCATTAAAATTTATGCTTATTCATTAAAAAACAAAAGAGAGAGTTTTAAGTTACAATGATCCCTAATGAGAAATAGACACTATTCCTAAGATGCTTCTTTGTTAGAAGTTACAAAAAGTTACAAAAACTTTCTGTAAGAAGTTATAAACTGTTTTCTGTTTGTTTTTTAAATACTTGGTAGTTAGCTATTAAGGTTGACTTCCATAGCTGTGCCTATGTGTTGCTAAACCTTAACCCTTTGTCAAAACAGATCCTAATTCTAGAAGCATTTAGTTATCCAAAATAAAAGCTTATATTTGAAGTGAGCCTTATTTAAGGCAGAAAGTAAATAACTTCTGCTATGTTTTAAACAGACAAGATTCTCCAAGTCACAACTGAGGCAGTGATATGCTTAGGTTTACAGATGCTGGTATAAGGCGGGGGTTCAGGAAGATCATGACACACCTCAGGACCTAAGCAGAGTGGAAGGGGATCTGGGTGGAGTCTTGACTCAGACACTGACCAGCCAGGTGGCCTTGGCAACTTACTTAAAATCTTTAAGCCTTAATGCCTCCTCTTTAAAAAAGACAAGGAAATTTTGCAGGGAGGGAAAAGTAGGATAAAAGCCACATATGACAATATGGATGAATCTTACAAACATAATGTAAAATGAAACCACTCACAGAAAGTATATATTGTATGAATCCATTTATGACAGAGAAAAGGATTCTGCACTGTTAGGAGTCAGGACAGAGGGCGCTCTGGGGTAGTGGCTGAAAGGTGACACGTGGGGACCATGAGCGCAGAATTATGCAGGAGAGATGTTGGTCTCACATGCTCAGTATGAAAATTAATCAAGTGATCCACTTCAAGGGGAGGGCATGTGGTAAGGGTGAGTATGTGGCAATTGTCCTGGAAACCTTGTCTCCCCTTGGCTGTTTTTGTGAGGGGAGAGAATTCTACAGGTCAGACCACGTGTTGTCTCTATTACCAGAAGAACTGGCCTGACATCATGGACCCCTTACTTTAGCTTAACTCAGATTGCTAACTGGATTATAGCTTGTTGGTTTTACATCAGTTGTGTCCATTAAAGATCTCCAGAGTTAACTGGGGGGGGGGGGGGGGGAGAAGAAAGCCCAGCAGTAAAACAGGATCTGCGCTGATCTCCATTTCAAAGGTTCTCACTTTGAGATTCCAGATACTGTTAGGGGCATTAGGAAATCCCTGCTGTTGCTGACTTGATTGGCTCAAGAGAAAGAGATGTGAATGTTTTCTATCTTGAGTCACATCTAAATGTGAAATAATGAAACTTCTATTAGTATGAAAGTTATGCAGTTTCGGGTGAATTTCAGACTATTTTTAAAGAGATGGATAAGTAATACTATAATTAGGGACTCAAAAAGTAAAGTTGTTCCATCCATAAGCACTTCCCCTTTTCAAAGAATGTCCTGCTAAATTTAGACCTGGAGGTTCTTCTAGGCCTTTTTGGTTTCTGTCAGTGAATGACTTAGCAACCATCCTTTCAGGAAGCCTTTTAGAAGCTTTGCAATTTATGGGATTCTAATAAAGTAACATTCCTGAAAGACAGAATGTGGGTCCCATGCTGCTGCCCTTGTCTGACAGTTGAAATCAGAGAATGCTAGTGATAGATTTAGAGGTTTCCTGGTTTTTAAAGAAAGCGCTTCTTTAGCTCCCTTACTTAAGGGAGAGATTACACCATCCTGCGACTTCACTTTAGTATGATTTCACTGAATGGTATGGTGTACTTGTCCCATCCTGGGTTAAACATCCCTGTTTACATGGATGGCGAACAGTGGGGAAAAGGGCTCATTTCCCTACTCATGGTGCCCTTTTTAGGAATTCTTATCTGGATAAAATTGCTTCTCTTCCCTTAGATGTAAAATGCAAAGGTTACTGTATTATAAGGGGAGAGAAGTGAAAATGTTTCCATCATGAACAACCAATCGATAAATTTTACAATCTTACTACTGGTGCTATAATTGAACTAAATCATCTTACACTGGGCAGTGTTCCTGTGGTTCTCTGAAGCATGCTCACTGTTTCTTTGAGTAAAATTGAGGGCTGACCTCCGTTTATAGGAACACAGAGGCAAGGCTCATAAATACTAATATTCTGTACCAAGTTCTTTGGAGCAGCACCGTTTCACCCAGCCCTATAAATGTTCTCCTTAGCTAAGAGGAGAAAAGAAGGTCTTAGCTGGACACTCCAGCTTTCCCAGTGACCCAAAGGCTCCTCGATGTCATTATATAAAACTGTACTGCTCAATGAAGGTTGTTAATTACCTTTTTTATATCTATTTCTTCACAGGCAAATATTTAGTAACTAACAAATCCAGACTTTGTGCAAAGCACTGCTCAGTGGTCTGCAGAGGGAACTGGACTCTGTCTTTTAAGAAGTCACTGGTTTGGGACAGTGCCTGTGGCTCAATGAAGTAGGGCGCTGGCCCCATATGCCAGACGTGGCAGGTTCAAACTCAGCCCTAGCCAAAAAAATTGCCAAAAAAAAAAAAAAAAAGAAGTCACTGGTTTGGGAGGGGAGGATGGGTGGAGGGAGGGTGATTGGTTGGATCACAGCTACGGTGCATCTTACAAGGGTACATGTGTAACTTACTAAATGTAGAATATAAATGTCTTAACACAATAACTAAGAAAATGCCAGGAAGACTATGTTAACCAGTGTGATGAAAATATGTCAAATGGTATATAAAACCAGTGTATGATGCCCCATGATTGCATTAATGTACACAGCTATGATTTAATAATAAAAAAAAAAAATGAAGTAAAAAATTCCTATGAAAAAGAAAAAAAAAAAAGAAGTCACTGGTTTGAGCCTTTGTGCTGTGGCTCATGCCTGTAATCCTAGCACTCTGGAAGGCCTAGGCAGGAGGATCACTTGAGCTCAGGAGTTTGAAATCAGCCTGAGCAAGAGTGGGACCCTGTCTCTACTAAAAATAGAAAAATTAGCCAGGTGCCTGTAGTCTCAGCTATTCAGGAGCCTGAGGCAAGAGAATCACTTGACCCCAAGGATTTGAGGTGCTGTGAGCTAGGCTGATGCCAGCACTCTAGCCTGGGTAACAGAGTAAGACTCTGTCTCGAAAAAGTCACTGGCTTTGTCATTTTATTTCGTATACCTCTTATATGCAGTTAGTTAATAATATGAACAAGTTCACCATCCATGCATGCTCCTCGGTGATGTTAGAGATTGGGAATGATGCTCTCCAGGTGCAGGGGTCACTTCCTGTGTGCATGGCACTCAACCAAGCAGCTCACACACATCTCTTCTGACCCTCTCAACAGCCCAGCAAAGGAGCTACTCTTACAGATCTTTCCAAGAAGGAAACTAAAACCAAAAGAGGGTAACCTGCTTGCTAAAGGATATGTAGCTAAAAAATAGACGAGTTGGGATTTAAGCCCAGGTCAAACTTGAGAGTCGTGGAAGGAACCTTGTTCAGCAGCTCCCTCTGAATAAACAGGAGCCTGCTGAAATGAAGAGCCTGGTCTAGGATGTCTCAGCGGTTGCAGGTAGAGCTGAGAAGCATCTCCTGATTCCCTACCAACACCTTTCCCACTGTATCCCTGGAGGCATCTTCTCCTACCACCACCAAGGCTTGTCCAGATCCTCTCCTGCACGCTTAGCAAATATATGTGGGAAACATGAGGATAATGCCCTTTGAGAGAGGCTTGCAGGGGATCCTGGAGAGTAGACCATGTGACAGCTTAACAAATAAATGCAAAGGCAAGGAATTAGAAGACAAAGTTTAGCTGAGACTGAGTGGACAGCTAGGAGGCCCTGTCCCCTGTGTGGCGCTGACCCAAAAGGCATGCACAGCAGACAGTATGAGGCAGTGGCTAGCTGACACATATCAAAGATTAATTTATGCTTTAAACTTTCCCCTCAAATAAACTGGTACTCAGAATAGTATGGTTCAGAGTTTGAAGTGAATCAATTTGGACATTCTTCTGACAGTAGGGTGGCTCCTATACCAGAAGCACTGGAGTTTGGAGGTTTTACAATACCCATAGATCAGGCATGATTACGGCAGGAATTACTGCAGCCATGGTGGCTGTATAAGGCCCTTTTGATGCTTTTAGAAAGCCAAACCACCTTAGTAGACAGTGGAATTTAGGGAGACACAGGTGGATGCTTCAGAGTCACATCCTGGATAACAGGAGAGAGTTAAGGGAAAGGGCTCAGACTGGGCCTCACCGTACGTATTTTCTGTTTTCACATACCAGTGAACTCCCCATGTGTCCATGAGGAAAAGGGATACTTTGGGGTTTGGTGGGAAGGAAAAGGATGATGAGAGACATAATGCTTAACACACCCCGTGTGCATGAAAGGGTGGCAGCATGGGCAAGTGGAAAAAGAACAAACAGGTTCAAGTTTCTCTCCCCTCCATATTAGCTTTGTGACCCTAAATGTGTCCCTAACGTTTCCTGGGCCTCAGTTTCCTGGTCTATAAAATTGTGATAATAGATTGGGAGTAAAAACTAAGTGCCTTAAATAGGGCATTTGAAAGGGCTCTATAAGTGAGAGAGTGACTATTGTTCCTCTGTTGACCTGAGTTTTCTACTTCAACCTGTGGCATTCCTCCTATTGACCCAGCTCTTGTTCTCCTCAAGTGCCCTGCAAATGGGTCCAGAAAGCATGTGTACTGACTGTTCATTCTGAGAGCAGGACTCGGGAACCTTCACAGTCTGCTGCTTCTAATTCCTCCCTGCAGCGAAACAGTAATCCTTGAGACTTTTCTTTAAAGAAAAAAAAGCTAAAGAAAACAGCAGAGGACACTGCAGTTCCCTTTGGGAGTCTGAGCACTCTTTCTGTGTCCTGAGGTTTGCGCCCTGTGGCCTGGAGTCAACAAGCCACGTTGAGCTTTGCTCTGACTCTGCCCACAGCTAGCCCATCTGGAGCAGGGTGTCAAGTCCTGGCCTGCGCTCACAAGTACAATTAAGAATAGTCCTTTGTAGAAGCTGTTAAAGGCAGAGTAGGATTTGGATCTCATCATATAAAACAATGTCAAGCAATAAACTAGTGGCGACTTGAGTCATTCATTTGTCATTTTAAAGCATTTGCCTTTCTGAGCAAAGAGAAATTCCTTTGCAAATACGTATGGCAAAAACCACATCCACTGAAACTTTAAATCTTAAAGTATTCATAAAATCTTTATGGTAAAAGTCTTATAAGCCTCTATCACTTTAATGACAGTTAATTTGACTTCTGTTTCACTGAATGAGAAGGCTGTGAAGTAGAGGTGGACCCAGCAGGAGTGAGTGTCGGGGGTAGGGCTGCCCTGTTCGTTTTTGAAGAACCAGTTATGACTAAACATTGGGGCTCCCATCTCAATAGAGAAGCAAAAACATAAAAGGGGCTGCTTTTTGACTACCTTTTAAAATTTCTCTTTGACAACTGAAATTCGAGTTGTGGATTGAACAGACTGACTCTTAGTTCCCCACTGCTTTCTCTAACATCTTTCTATCAGTCTTCACAGTTGACATGTCAGTTTAAACATAAATGAAAGCGTCTCTGAAAGGTGCCACACTTGGAGAGTGAGCAAGAGGTACCAACCGCTCCCTCGCTTTCCTTCCTGGTCTGAACCCCCTTGCCCACCCAACCTTCCCACTAACGACTGCTAGAGCTGCACCAGGCCCCAGGAAACAGGGAGAAGTGTCAGAGCTGTCCCCTGACATTTTAGAACTTACGATCCTGATAGGAGAGAGAAGAGGTGTGCCCAGGAGGCTAAGCTTCTGGCAGGGTGTGGTAACTATTGAAAGAGGACAACCAAACTGTGCTAAAAAGTGGAAGTCCTTCCACCAGGGGTGGCCATGCATTAGCAGAATAAGACTTGTGGTTGGTGGAGAGGGGCTTTCAGGGCAAATTAACAGGGCTGGTAAAGCCATAGAAGTGGAAAGATGCAGCTTTTTGATCCACATGCTTAAAAGTGAACCTGCTATTTACCCCATCTGTCAGCGATGCTTCTGCCTGGTTACCTGGTGGGGAATATTGAATCTCATTACATTTAGGTGGCTTGGTCGTTGAGATTGGGGCTATATAATTTTATTCCTTTACTACTGTTCTTGATGCCTAGGAGAATGTTTTTATGTAGTAATTGAAATGCTCATATCATCACAAACTATATTTCTGATATGTTTGTAGCTTCAAGAAATCCTTTCAGTAATAATTTCTATAGTCCTTCATCTGACCTTTAAATATTAGGTGTCCATTTTTGTCAGCCTGCCCAGATATTGATCAGTATGACAACTCTACTCCAGCTCCAGGGTCCTACCTCATGGGGGCCTGAGTGTTCCAATCAAGCATAGTTCTTACTGGCTGGAGTGGTGCCAGAGGCCACAGGTCAGAGGGAGGAAAGGAAGGGCCCAAGGACTGATCAGGAGAAGTCAGCCCTGACTTCTCAGAGTTGATGGGGAATTTAGTAGAGGTAGTGACAAGTTATATCTGGGCATTTAAAAAACAAAAAACAACAATAAGCCCTTGGGACATTATGTAAGTTTAAATGATGCAAATTATGGAATACATAGAAGAAAAAGAAAAGTGAGAGGATTATCTAGAAGCTTCAGAATGAGTCAAATTAGACTCATGGACTGAGCCACACTAAAAATATTTCCTTGATGTTAAAATTTAGTATGACAGCTGAAGTCGAAATGTTTGTTATATTTCTGATTTGTGTTAAAATTAAGATGGCACCAAAGCTATCATTTTATTCCCTTGGAATCCTAGGGAACAAATGCCTTATTAATGTCAGAACGATGGAGAGGCAGAGTTTGATTTGTCCTTCTGTTCTTCACTACAGGAAATAGTAGAAGTAGTCCACCGCCCTATGGGTTCCGTCTCTCACCAGAGGAAGAAATGAGGAGACAGCGGCTTCACAGATTCGACGGCCAGTGAGGTGGCAAAGTGTCTTGGAAAGATGCGGTCTGGTTGTGTAATTACTGCCCATTTGGTTCACTCCCTAAGCCCCTTATTCATTTTAAACAAAAGCAGAGTACACTGTCATTGCTCCAGATAGCTCACATCTGCCTTGGACACCCCAAGTCCCCTGAGAGTCTGGATTCACAAGCAGATGACCTGCTGAGTGCAGCACGCAGCTTTCTGGGAGTGGTCCTTCTCCCGGCCTCATCCTCTGCCACTCACAAGTCACTTCCTCATGTCGGGACCAGTGTCCACACTCCTTTCTCTCACTGCTGGCTCTGCTCTGCCTTACTGTCAGAGGTTGTGACCTTCACCAGGAGGCTTCATGTCACCAGTGGGGAAGCTCAGCCCCACTTTCTGCCCAGGGCCTCATGTTTCACTTGGCAGGAGGTGAGGAGCCATCCCCTCGTCCTCCCAGGATGTTGCCGTGGTGGCTGTCCAGGACCAGGATGTGGCCACCTGGCAGGATTTCATCCTGTTCTTCCTCGCTGGGGCAGCTCAGCTCCTCGGGCCCTGCCTCTGGGTGGCGTTTAGAGCGCACGCGCTTTGCTCTTGGATCGTCCGGCTTGGTAGGATGTTTGAACAGCGTAAGGAAGGTGCGGAAAATGCCTGCACACATTAGTAGATAGCAGGTGGCGCCAGCAGGTTAGCTTCACAGCCACCCATCCAGTGGCAGTATGTGTACCCGGAAGATCTAACAAATCAGCAAAGTAGCAACAGGTGCCACACGCGCCGAGTGGAGCAAAGGCATTCAGTGGCTTGCTCACTATAAATTTTTCTTACAGGAGGTATTTTTCTTTTTCCTCATAAAAGTGCCTCTTAATTGTCTACTGTAACAGCCACCTTTTCTGGCCAAGTATTCAAAACATGCTCTGGGCCCTGCAGTGTTCTAATCTGCACATTGTATGTCCAAGTAATTTAAGAAGTTTCCTGGTGCTTGTGTCTCATGAATAAAAGGACAAAGTCAAAACATCACTGATATCTTATTGTCACAAAGGTATTCATTTTTGAAGAGAGTTAGAAACAGAATAGAATCTTCCTTTTAAAATGTATCTACCATTTATAAATAGTTTTCTGATTATGAAAGTAATAGATATGGCTTCTGTAGGGATAAAACAGACATCTGGAAGGAAATAAACCCAGATGCTAACAGAGGTTACCTTTGGGGGTAGAGTACATGGGATTTCTCTTTCTGCTTTTTTACAATTTTATACTGCTGTTTTTGAAAAGTGTATGCATGTCTGTGCATTACTTTTGCAATCAGAAATACTTATAATGAATCAAGAAATACATAATCTGGAAAGCAGAGTTAGGTACTGTGTAGCCAGGTGCAGTGGTGTGTGGCTAGACTTTCAACTATTTGGGAAAATGAGGTGAGAGAATCACTTGAGCCCAGGAGTTTGAGGCTAGCTTGGGCAACATAGCAGGACCCCATCTCTTAAAAAAAACTTCTATGTGTTTACTGAGAAAGCTAACAATATAAATAGAATGTAAATAATTACATACTGAATTTTAAAATCACCCATATTCCCACCAATTAGAGGTACCTAGAGTTAACATTTTGGGGATATTGTCTTCTTAATTTTTCTTTGTACACATTTGAAAAGTTTGAAGCATCCTGAATGTGCAGTTTTATATCTAGTTCCCACTCTGAATTTACCTGGGAGAGGCCTTGCCACTTACATATAAATGGGCTGAGAAACCACCGGAGTTCTGGGAGATCTCCGATCTCATGGCCGGCACAATGACCCTTACGCTCTTTGGTTAATTTCTAATTGATGCAAAACTACAGCTTGTCTAATTTACTTGTGAATCCAGTACCTTTAAACATTTTTAAGTTAAAATGTTCAATGTCCTTCCTTTCTTCCACACTTTCTATATAAATGTAACTCCCATTACCCCAACTAGAAGTAGCTTCTTTCTTACATGCCATCTTTTTATAGCATATGATGCTCATTGTTATAACATTTTAATGTCTTTCCCTTATTAATTTGTGTGCGACGACAGAAAGATGTGCCTTCTGCAGGGGAACATGGCTTGTGAACGCCTCTGTAATGAGGCCTGTGTCTTACTTACCTTCACTTCCTCCTCTCTCCCCATCTCCCACCTTCACCACCCAGAAGTTGGGCCCAGGATGGGCCTCCCCATCCTGTCCCTGACTGAGGCCTTTATGAGACACCACAGCCCAGCTTGTTAAGTGTTAGTTTCCCACCAAGAGTTTTTCACTTGTACTGCGCTTCAGTCACTGAATATGGGAATATTTTATTTATATTTTATATTGTTTAGTCCATTTAGTACATCCTTGCTGTATTTGACTTAACAGTATGAATACACTAGAATTAGATTTTGGGCAGTAAAACAGTATAATATGTGCAGCTTCTTTGTTTATGGAGTAGAACATTACTAAACTTTCAGTGTTGTGGGAAAGGTCATTTTAGTTATAAATATAACCAGTTATTTTAGTACAACAGTAAAGATGTTCTGGAAATTATTATAAGTTCATAGGCTTTCCTGTAACAATTGCTTATTGTTTTCAATGTTCGTTTTATTTTATTTTTCTCTACAATAAGGAATCCCCAAGTTATGGCCAACAAACTAGAACTGGGTTGAGAAAGACAAACAAAAGCAAGTGAGCAACTGTATTAGCCTAATTATCTCTAACTGGAAATACGCACTTAGAACTGATTTTTGAATTTGGCTTCTTTGCTGAGTAGTAGCTTCCCAACAGTTAAGCACCCAATTCCCACTGTAGGCTGTGATCAGTCAACTTGGGCGACCTCTTTATTCACAATCTTTCCTGGGTTCTGAAGAGAAGAGAAGAATTAAATTTGCTTCCTCTTATGACTTTGAACATACTGCCTACGATTCCAAAGTTGTACATAATTGCTCAAAGCTCCTTAATCCTTTAGAAATTGCCCACTGGTGAAGCTCAAACTAAGCTGTAAATAACAGCTTTAGTAGAATTGGGGCCAGTCTACACATTCAGTTTACTGCCTGGGAAGCGAGTAAACTGAAAGGACAAGAGAGGCCACACCAAAGTGGACTATGAGATGGGGCGGGGACAGGTGGATGGCAGACCTGGCCTCCATGTTTTTCTTGAGAGATTCAGTATTCAATAAAGAATTGTATTCAGGCCAGACGTGGTGGCTCACCCTGTAATCCTAGCACTCTATCAGGCCAAGGCGGGTGGATTGCTCGAGCTGAAGAGTTTGAAACCAGCCTGAGCAAGAGTGAGACCTCATTGCTAGTTAAAATAGAAAAAATTAGTATGGCATTATGATGGGCACCTATAGTTCCAGCTACTTGGGAAGGTAAGGCAAGAGGATTGCTCAAATGCAAGAGTTTGAGGTTACTGTGAGCTGTGACATCACAGCACTCTATCAGAGAATCTATCTCAAAAAAAAGAAAGAAAGAAAGAAAGAAAGAAAGAAAGAAAATTAAAAAAAAAATTATATCCAGTTTGTTATAAAAACCAAAACTATTGTTTTTTCCTTTCCCTTCCCCTATATGATTGAAGTCATTTCCTAATTTTCTTTTCTCTTTTTTCTTTTTTTGAGCCCCTAATAATTCATTTTAAAATCACAGACTCTCAGCTTAAAATGACCTTAAAATTTTTCAATTCATTGCTTTGCTCAATACTTAAAATACCACTTCACACAGTTCCACATGACTCTGCCAAGTTAGTCTTCCAAAATCTACTTTCATGATACCATTAATCATCTCAAATACCTTTTATTGTCTCTCTGTTGCCAAAGGATAAAGGTCAAAGTTATTAGCTCAACAGTGGGCCTCCAACCAGCCTTTGGACCACATCCCCGTTTATCAATAGCAGAGTCTGCTAATGGGTCTCAGCACCCCGGCTACAAGTCTTTCTGATCCTGTGACACGTTGTGCTGCGCTTTTCCATGGAGCAGCCTGGTCCTTTCGTTGGGCACACCCAGGGCCTCCCCATCCTGTCCCTGACTGAGGCCTTTACCAGACACCACAGCCCAGGATGCTCCCATCCCCAACAGATCAGGTTTCCATGTGCCACTTGGAAGTGCTGGTTGTCCTGCTGTGAGAGAATAAATGTCTTATCTGTAGCCTGTAAGCTTCACAAGGGCAAGATCCAGACCTGTATTTCTGTCTCTCCTTACAGTGCCTTGAACAGTGCTTTGTCTTGAATGTTGGAACCAATAAATACTTGTGGACTGAAACAGAGAGGAGCTCATTTATAACATCACCAAAGGGGCACATGAACACATTAGCCTGTTGCTTACTGATATTATGGTAGGGTTTTATTTTTTATTTTTTTCTTGAATCACATCAAGGAAATAATAATTAGAAGGAAAGCATTTTCTGGTAGAAATGGAGACTTTGGGGTCTTCTCCAAGTCTTATGAGATGTCATGCTTACAGATTAGATGATGGGGAGATGTGCATCACCCCTGCAGGTCAGTCTGAGGACACATCCCACTTCATTGAAGGCTGTGACCTAGGACACAGAACTCAAGATTTCAACACGACTGAAGAGTCTCACCAAGGAGTCTCTGTAAATACTAAATCTGGCCATTGTGCTTTTTACAAGCCTGTATTTGATATGGCTGATTATTTTTTCTTCTGTAGTATTTAGGGTCAGGGAGAAAATGATCTTGGTATCTTGGTCAGATGGCAGAGATGAACTGGCACATTTGGATGTATGGTTTATACCTTGTCAGAGAAAACTGAAACTTTGTAAGAGAAATCATTAAGTTTGGCCTCTAGATCCTTCTTTCTCCAACTCAGAGCAGTTCTCCTAAGTGGCTGATCTTGGGAATCTTGGGCATCTAGAGCTTGGCTGGTTTTCAGTTGAGATATAGTCCTTCTGGAATCCCCCAAACAACTCTGGCCTCACGGATTCCCCACCCCCATGCCTCCAGAACATCCTAAGACCTTCTCCAGGCTCAGCTAGATGAGCTGTCATAGAAACCACAACATGGGGCTTTGTGGTGATAGCAATTCAGGACACCAGAGTGACATCTGTATGGGACTGACCCTCTATTTTCTAACCAATCCACAAACGGGGAAATAATGGGGAAATCTATTACATTACATACTTTGTTTTGATTTTGTTTTTAGCATTTCCCTTCAGGGACTATGCAAATTATATTTAAAAGAGAAATAAAGTGAAAAAAAGAGGTGCTGGTATAATGAGTAAGAGCATTGTCTTTAGTGAAACACAGACCACGGTTCAAGTTCTACTAGGTGTTGGCTGAGTGATCTTGAACAAGTTACTTATTCTCTCTAAAGCTTGGTTTCCTTGTCTATAAAATAGGACAGTTGTGGGGCTGAAAGGGAGAACACATATAGTAGGATTGATACAGTGTTAGTTCTCAAGGAATTTTATTTAAATATCCTGATTTCTCCCCCAGGTAAGAGGTTGAACCAAATACCATTGAAGTGCCCTCCTACTTCAAAAGAGTAAGTTCATGAAACAGATAGTGAATATCTGTACTCCACCTGTCCCCATGCCAGGTAAGGCATGGGGCTATAAGGGAAATACTACATATAAGCAATATATAACCCCTGACTTCAAGTACTATGGTTATAAGTAATAATATCTTAGATTTTATATCTCCTATGGTTGACTTTTGCACCTTTGATCCTCCAAACAAATCTGTGAAGCAGGTGGTCTTATTCTTACTCAACTAATAAGACAATTGAGGCCCAGAGGGTGTGAGCCACATGCCCACTGTCCACTGCTCAGGAAACTCAAATGGTCTTGATGCACACCTTCTGCCCCTGAGGCTGGTTTCATTTCTTTTCTGCAACCAGTCATTGCGGATACAACGGTGCTTCTCAGAGCTCCAGAATCCCATCCTTTCCAACCTACGCTCTTCCCTCCTGTACGTCACTCTTGTATTATGTCGCATTTCAAGGGTGAGCCACAATACAAGGTATGTAAACCCACTTTGCTCGAAAGAAAATTAATACACCAGGAAAAACACAGTTATTGCTGGAAGTCATCACAGAATTTCTTATATACAGTGGGCCATATGATGAATCATAATGTAACAATGACTTAAATGGCAATGGCAGACCAGGCATCTTAGAAAAAGTTCAAGATGGCTGATTAGAGACATGGAGCATCAGTTCTCAGAAGAACCAACTTTACAAGTGAATAATCACTATTCAAATAGAATATCAAGGAAAGACCAGAGGAGAACCCATGGGAAGAAGCTGGGGCACAGAAAGAGAAGGAAGCAAGAGGCTGGCAGAAATTGGCCAGGAACCCCCAAGGGACCTGGTATTTAATGGAAAAGGCAGGTGGTAGTGTTTTGGTCCTCCTCTCCCCTGCATGGACTGTTGGTATCCAAACTATCAGGGAGCCCCTCACCCCTTGAAAACCTAAATGCTAGTGTGGATGGTTGTATGGGGGCTTTTCAAGGGCATTGTACCAGATTATGAACTTGTGCCAAGTCACTTGTCCTTGCCCTGGATGTAAGCGGTGGCAGTGGGGCACTCTATTTGGGATGCAGCCATCAGAGGACTGTGTCCTTCTGCCCAGGGAACTTCAGCCTTTGTAACTCTCACTGCTATCCCACTATGCCCACTCAGAGGGCAGCATCTTCACAAGGTTGGCTGGACCCAGGGCAACTGCATGGTTTGCAGTGGTGTAGCTCTCAGGACAGCTGCTCTTAGGGGAAAGGAGAGTGCAGTGTGCCAGTGGAGGCACACCTTGGGACAAAGAAAACAAGAGTATGTGCTTTCCCATGCCCAAGAGCTCTGTGCTCATAGATAATGGCAGTGCTGCTTCAAGCATTCAGCAGCACCACAATGGCTCTATACATCTCTGCAAGGGAAGAGTGTGATTCCATCCCACTGGCAGAGCAACATCAGTGACTTCCCATGCAAAGTTGGTACAGGCGTCCTGGAGGATGGCCTTTCAGGGGCTGTTAATGGTGACTGCATCCTCACTGCCAGTGTGCCCACCAGGCCCAGGCTTGTGCAAAAGACAGGCTCCTTTCTCCCCTTTACAATGAGTTCCTGCAGTGGAGAGTAGGAGAGCTGTGTGCCTTTGGGCTGAGGAAGGAGATCCCACATCACAGCCATGTTGGTGGTGACCCTTGGGGCAGGTGTGTATCATGACCTTCAGCTACACTGCAGCCTGGAGATAGTGGTGTCTGATCAGAGTGGGCGTGGCAGGGAAACATTGTGTTCCTGTCTGCCAAGGCCATGGTGCTAGGGCAGTCCCCTCCTCTATCCAATTGAGACATCTCAGTGCATTTCCCTCAGGCTGCCTTGCCACCCCTGTTAGGGCTGGTGGTTATACTCACCATGGGGTGACCCAAAGGCAGACTTTCACAGTCCAATGCCACCCAGCTTTGTTTTCCTCTTTGAGGTTCATCAAGGAGCTCAGGCCACTGTGCATTCCACAAACAAGCCCATTGCCTGAGGCAACAGAGAGCTTATGGTAAACAAACACCAAGCATAGACTCGACTCTGCTGCTGCCACTGGCTCTGACTGACCATTAAACCCCACCTACTGACCTTCTGGTCAAACTGCACAACCCAATACAAAACCTGCTGATAGAAATGCAAAGCCCTTGGGGATGAGATATGCTGTTTGAGACCTATGCCACCCTAACATTGCAGGAGACTATGAGCCTGCTCTCACACACTCAGTACACTGCTACTACAACCAGCATTTAAGAAAGCCACAAGGCTATCTATAACCAAAGAATTCACACAGAATCTTTGCCACTGAAAGTACAAACAAGCAAAGAAGAAAAGCCAAACAAGCACATACAACAAAAATTATAGTCACATCCTCAAGGGAAAACAATAAATCCCATTCAAACAAAAGTAAATTGAAATGTAAGAAGAGATAGTTTCTCCAGATGAGAATGAACCAGTGTAACAATTCTAAAAGTATGAAAAATCAGACCATCATGACACCCCCCAAACAATGACACTAAATCTCTAGCAAGAGAGTCTAATGAAACCGAAACTTTTCAAATGCTTAAGAATCTAAAATACTGATTTTAAAGAAGCTCAAGAGATCTAAGAGAAATTTGAAAACCAATATGAAGAAATCAGAAAATCATGAATTCAGGATATGAATGAGAAATTTATCAAAGAAATAGATACATAAAAGCAAAACACCTACTTCTGGAAATGAAAATTTCATTGACATAATTACAAAATATAGTTGAAAGTGCTAAGCAATAGAAACAATATCTCCTAATTTGAAAACAGGTCTTCTGAAGTAATCCAGTTAGATGAAATTTTTTAAAATAAATTTTAAAAATGAACAAAGCCTTTGAGGGGTATGGGACTATGTAAAGAGTCCAAGTCTGTGAATCAGAAGTATTACTAAGGGAAAAGAAAAAGCAAAAAGTGTGAAAAACCTATTTGAAGAAATAACTGAGGAAAACTTAACCTAGTCTTGCTAGAGATTTAGACATCTAGATATAAGAGGCTCAGAGAACTCCAGGGAAATACATTTCAAGGACTTCACCAGAACATATAGTCATGAGACTATCAAAAGTCAACATGAAGGAAAATCCTAAAATCAGTAAAAGTGTCAGTAACCTAAAAAGAAAATCCCATCAGACTAACAGTGGACTTTCTGCAGAAACCATTAAACCATAAGAGATCAAGGTCTTAGCGTCAGACTTCTTAAAGAAAAAAATGGTCAACCCTAAGTTTAATTTTGTATCCTGTTAGAATAAGCTTCATAAATGGAAGAGGAATAGTCATTCCCAGACAACCACTGAGTGAAATTGTCATCACTAGATGGAGCATCCCTAGGAGTTCTAAACATGGAAATGAAAGGTTAGTACTCACCATCATAAAAACACATAAGAGTATAAAACTTACAACTTTTATAAAACACACAAATAAAGCTACAAAGCAATTTGATAACAATTAACATGATAGGAACAAAATCTTATATACCAATATTAAACCTGAATGTAAATGGATTAAATGCTCCACTTAAAAGATATGGAATGATTTTTTAAAAATTGAGCCAACTATGTAACAATGTGCTGTTGACAAGAAACCCACATTGCTAGTAAAGACACTTATACACTGAAGGTAAAAGGTGGAAAAAGATATTCCATGCAAATGGAAACTAAAAGTGAGCAGAAATTGCTATACTTATATCAAGTAAAAGTTTAAATAAACAACAGTAAAAAAAAAATAAATAAAGACAAAGTTATTATATAATGATAAAAAGGGATCAATTCAAGAAGAAGATATAACAATCCTGAATATATATGCACTCAATGCTGGAGCACCCAGATATATAAGACAGATATTACTAAACCTAAAAAGAGGCAGACAACAATGTAATAGTGGGAGACTTCAATACCCCATTGGCAACAACTAGATAGATAACTAAGACAGAAAATTTACAATGAAAATTAAAGTAGGGTTAAAGGGAGGTTTCTAGCATTAAACATCTTCATCAAAATAAACAAATAAACTCCTCCCCCCACAAATATCAACATAACATTGCACTTCAAGGAACAAAAAAAAAAAAAAAGAACAAGCCGGGCGCAGTGGCTGACACCTATAATCCTAGCAGTCTGGGAAGCCAAGGTGGGTGGATTGCTTGATCTCAGGAGTTCTAAGACCAGCCTGAGGAAAAGTTAGACCCCCCCCCCCCCATCTCCACTAAAAATAGAAAAAACTAGCTGGGTATTGATTGTGGCAAGAACCCATAATCCTAGCTTCTTGGGAGGCTCAGGTAAGATGATTGCTTAAGCCCAGGAGTTGTATGAAGTAAAGGAAGGACAAGCCAAACCCCAAACTAGCAAAAGAAAAGAAATAGCAAAGAACTAAATGAAGTTGAGACCCCCACCACCACCACCACAAAGGCTCAACAAAATGAAAAGTTAGTTATTTGAAAAGATAAACAAAACTGATAGCTAGACTAGCTAAGAAAAAAAGAGAGAATATCCAAATAAAACCAATCAGAAGTGTAAAAGGAGACATTACACCTGATACCACAGAAATACAAAAGATCATCAGACTTTGTATGATCAGCTCTATGCATACGAACTGGAAAACCTAGAGGAAACCTCCCAAGATTGAACAAGAAAGAAATAAAAATCCTGAACAGACCAATAAAAAATAGTGAGAAGGGATAAAATCTCCCACAAAGGAAAGCCCAGGTCCAAATGGATTTACATCTGAATTCTACTAAACATACAGTGAAGAACTGGTACCAATTCTATTGAAACTGTTCAAAAAAATTGAGGGGAGACCACTCCCCAAGTCATTCTATGAAGCCAGCATCACTCTTATTGCAAAGCCATATAGGACCTAAACAATGAAACCACAGACCAATATCCCTGATAAAGATGAATGCAAAAACCTTCAGCAAAATACCAGCAAATCAAATCTAACAACACATCGAAGAGATAATACTGTCACAAACAGGTGGGTTTTATTCTAAGGATGGTTCAACATATCCAAATCAATAAATGTGATTCACTGCATAAATGGAATTAAAAACCACACAAATAGGTGCAGAAAAACTATTTGATAAACCTTGGCATCTCTTTATGATAAAAGCACTCAACAAACTAGATTATAGAAGGAATATATCTCATAATAACATATATGACAAACTCACAGCTAGCATCATATGGAATGGAGAATAGTTGGACAACATGTCAAAACTGGTCAAAAGTAGTGGCTGAAACAGAAAAAAAAAAAAATCATTTAAAATAGAAACTAGGGGCCAAGTAACAGCTTCCCTGTAACTGGGTACAGCAAGTCTGGGGAGACAAGACTCCAGGCATCTCTGGCCAGTGGGATCTGCCTATGATCATCCCTTTGAGGATACAGGGAGCCAGCAAGGGACTTCTGGACCCCAGGAGGAGGACAAAAACAATGGAAAACTGGCAAGTGGCTGCGTGTGTTCGATCAACCTAATCACGCTGGCAACTGTGAGTACAAGCAGCAGTGAGACTCCAAACTGGAAAGGCCTTTTTGGTGTTCTTGGACTTGGCACTCAGTTGAGCTGCCTTGGGGAGAGCTTGAGCAGGAGGTTTGGAGAACGTTGGGCATTGCCTGGGGCCCCAGAATGAGCCACTGAGCTGGGCAAAGTAAGCCATTGTGAAAGAACTGCTCCGGCAATCTCCACCCTCAGGGTCCAAGAGCAAGGATCGGGCAGGACAAAGTAAACTAGTGACTGAGCAGCCTAAAGGCAGGGAGTGAGCTCCCTTACAGCCTTAATCCTTAGAAGCAGAATGAGACAGTTTTGGCACACTGGAGCCTTAGGCTGTTGCCCTGGGTAGAGTGCCATGACATCCCAGCTCATAGCAACCTCAAACTCCTGGGCTTCGTGCCACCCAGACCTCCATAAGAGCTGTGCAGCGACCCCGACCCATGACCCGCACCCACTGGGCCTCCACATTCCCTAAATAGGAACTGCGGCAGCCACGCAACCCTGCATCCTCCCTCCTTTGTCTTTCCAGCCTCCACAATAGCCCATTCATCTGGCCAGGGACTCTGGTAGCTGCATGCCCTCTGGAGCCCTACCTCCTTCTGCACAGAGCCCTTCTCCTGGCCAGAGACTGCTGGCTCCTTTGGCTCTCTGTGCCAAAGTCACTAGGCTCCAGGCACTCCCAGAACCGTGCACACGACCCCCAGCCCAGTTGCTGGATCTGGGTGTGTCACACACCGGAGCTGCTTCCACAACCAGAACTCCCTGGCTAGAGCAGCCCCAGAGGAACTACACAGGGTCACTCCATACAAAGATCCAGCAACAATAGAGTAATCCTGCTGGGGTTTAATCTTGGAGAAACACCTCCCCAACTCTGAGGACAGCCAGAGGCAACAGTGAAAAACAAACAGAAAAATTCTGGCAATATGAATAATCAGAGTAGATCAACTCCCCCAACGATCAATAGGGCAGAAACAACACAAGACCCCATGCACAAACAAATAGCTGAGATGTCAGAAATTGAATTCAGGATCTGGATAGCAAACAAGATCGAATTAGAATTCCAAAAGCTATCTCAAGAATTCAACAGATTCAAAGAGCAAATGACCAAAGATTTTGACACATTGAGACAAGAAGTTGCATCCCTCAAAGACCTTAAAACACAGTAGAATCCCTCAGTAACAGAATAGAGCAAGCAGAAGAAAGGATTTCTGACATTGAAGACAAAGCTTTCGAACGCTCCCAAACCCTCAAAGAAGAAGAGAAATAGAGAGCAAAAACAGACCACTCTCTCAGAGAGCTCTGGGATAATTCGAAGAAAACCAATATTCGTCTTATAGGGGTCCCCCAAAGTGACGAAGTGGCTTCACAAATCACAGAGTCTCTTCTCCATGAGATTATGAAGGAGAACTTTCCAGATATGCCAAGAGATTCCAAAATTCAGATAGCAGACAGTTTCAGAACTCCAGCATGACTCAACCCGAATAAGACACTAAGACACCCCCCAGACACATCATAATCAATTTCACTAAAGTTAATATGAAGGAGAAAATTCTGAAAGCTGCCAGACGAAAGAAAACTATTACCTACAAGGGGAAGAATATTAGAATAACTGCAGATCTCTCTCCTGAAACCTTTCAAGCTAGAAGAGGATGGTCATTGACTTTTAATCTCCTAAAACAAAATAACTTTCAACCCAGGCTCCTGTACCCAGCTAAACTGAGTTTCATTTATGATGGAGAAATTAAATACTTCAATGACAGTCACATGTTGAAGACATTTGCCACAACTAAAACAGCTCTCCAGGACATTCTTAGACCTATCCTCCATAAAGACCAACATAATCCTCCACCACAAAAGTAAACCCACCCAAAAAATTTTTGATCAAATTCCAACTTCCACAGTCACAAAAGGATTAAAAATGTCCACTGGACTCTCAAAAGGCTTATCAATACTCTCAATTAATGTGAATGGTTTAAATTGTCCTCTAAAGAGGCACAGGTTGGCTGACTGGATGCAAAAACTCAAGCCAGATATCTGCTGCATCCAAGAATCGCATGTTACATTAAAAGACAAATACAGACTCAAGATGAAGTGATGGTCATCTATACTCCAGGCAAATAGAAACCAGAAAAAAGCAGGCGTTGCAATCCTGCTCGCAGATGCAATAGGCTTTAAACCAACCAAAAAAATCAAGGATAAGGATGGACACTTCATATTTGTTAAAGGTAATACTCAATATGATGAGATCTCAATTATTAATATTATGCACCCAACCACAACGCACCTCAATTTATAAGAGAAACTCTAACAGACATGAGCAACTCGATTTCCTCCACTTCCATAGTAGTTGGAGATTTTAACACCCCTTTAGCAGTCCTGGATA
>CAUYPK010014361.1:0-11151 GCA_963574355.1 Loris lydekkerianus
TACTATGCAGCCTTAAAGAAAGATGGAGACTTTACCTCTTTTATGTTTACATGGATGGAGCTGGAACATATTCTCCTTAGCAAAGTATCCCAGGAATGGAAGAAAAAGTATCCAATGTACTCAGCCCTACTATGAAGCTAAACTAGAGCTTTCACATGAAGGCTATAACCCAACTATACCACAAGACTATGAGGAAAGGACCAAGGAAGGGGAAGGGAGGGAGGAGGTTTGGGTGGAGGGAGGGTGATGGGTTGGGCCACATCTATGGTGCATATTTTTATCTATAAAAAAAAAAAAGGAAATGATCTTTTATGGGCATTCATCACTCTGCCTTTATTATTTCTCCCTCTTAGAGCTCATTTCACCCTGCCTCTATTTTTCTGTTCATGACTCCCTACGCGAAGGTTTCTTTTCATGACATAAAAGTCAGTCTGGAGTCTATGTGGGAGACATTGTTTGTTATTATAATTTACGGAACCACAGAATCTTACCCTTGGAAAGAGCCTTAGAACTCCACCCTACTCCCCAACACAGACTCCCCCATCTCACCCCTCTTGCCAGCATCCTCCAGGCTCATGGGAACACTTTCAGCTTTAGTAAGCTTTGATGGTGTCTCAAGATTTTCTCAAAGTCTTAGAAAATCTTGCCTCAAATTTGTCTAAAACCAGCTCTGCTTAACTTCAAGTTGTCTTCGTTTCTCACTTTTGAAACTGCACAGAGTGAGCCTCTCTCTTTTTATCTAGGTGACAATCCTTGGGAAATAAGAGAACAGGGATTCTATTTCTTTTAGTGTAATGTTTTTAATGATTCACCATCTCAAGTTTCTTCACTATTCAACCAACTTTTTATGTATTTGTTTGCTTACATATTTGTTAGCTTATTTATTTCTTACAAAAACTAGCCCACATCAGTCACTTTCCGGTTTTTCTTTCTAGCATCTTCCAGTATATCTATGTCCTTTTCAAAATGTGACCCCAAGTGATAAATATTAGAGGTGATGGACATGCGAATTGCCCTGATTGAATCAGTATACATTGTATACACATATCAAAATATCACTCTGTATCCCATAATTATGTGTGATTATTGTGTGTCAACTAAAAGTAAAAGGAAATAAAGGAATCGGTATAAATGGTTTGGTACTTTAGTGTGATTGGTTCAGTCCAGGGAAAGCCAGATTCCTCCTGTGGTTTAGACTCTGTCCCCTTTCAGCAACAGAACTGTTGCTTTTTTTTTTTTTTGCAGTTTTTGGCCAGGGCAGGGTTTGAACCCACCACCTCTGGTATATGGGGCTGGCACCCTATTCCTTGAGCCACAGGCACTGCCATCTTTCTCTCTCCTTTGTAAAAGCTGCTTTACCTGCTGCTCACCTGCCAGGGCACATCCTTCCCCATGCTGGGCCTACACTTACTGAGGATAGAGAAATGCAAGATTTTTTGTTTATAACCTCTAGTAGATTCCTCTTTATAGTTTTCAAACCAGCTACTGCCAACAATGTTTTCTTCCTCTGCCATTTTTGCATATCTATCCTCGATGCTGTTCATGCCCTGTGCCATCTCCTCTCAGCCCACCCCTGCATTGACCTCAGCTGCAGGGAGCAGTTCCTAAACATGCTGACAGCTTCTCGCCTTAGATGCCTGCATTCCTCAGCGGCCTTGCCTTTGGGCTTTCTCCAGTGCTGTGGGAGTTTGCTCAGCTTTAAATTTCAGATGAGTATGGCTGGACTAAGGATTTAACACCCCCAAGTCTGGCCCTGAATTCTGAGTCCAACCCTCAGCCAAGAAAGAGCAGGAGTAAGCTGATGAATCCCCCAGCTTCCAAGTCTCTGGGTTGTGTTTCCCCAGAGGTTCCCCAGTGAGAATGAATCCAGGTTGCCCCCAGCAGTCACCTGCTTATTAGCACACTTTTACTATCTTTTCTTTTCATTTCTCTCATTTCCCTGTTTTCTCACTGTGATTCCTGGGATCACCTCCCAAAGGAACAACCTGCACCAAGTCCTTTTCTCAGTATCCACTTTGGGAGGAACTCAGCTAAGATTCTCTTCTCTACTACTTCGTTATCTTCTGTATATTTATTCATTTTTCTTTCTTTTTTAATTTTTTTTAACAGTTTTTTTTTTTTTTTTTTTTTCATTTTTCTTTCTTTTTGCAGTTTTTGGCCAGGGCTGGGTTTGAACCTGCAACCTCTGGCATATGGGGCTGGTGCCCCTACCCCTTTGAGCCACAGGAGCTCCCCTGCTTCTGTATATTTATTCTTCTTAATTCTTCCTTTGCTTGCAGAACTACTCAAAGCCCTGCAGCATACCTTCTGAGAGGACGTGACCTGTTAATGGGTCATGAAATTCATTAGTGGGTCATGAGCAGCACTTTTTCAAAACTAAAATGAAAGAGAAGAGCAAATATGGGAGGGCATCACACCACCAAGTATTGTTTTGGGAAACGTATTTTTCTGTCATATAAATGTATGTGTATACTGAGTCAAAAGACAAAATTTATTTCTTACTGTGTGGGCTGTGGTCAAAGAAGTTGAAATGTTATGGCTGTCTGTGAATACAAAATGCATAAATTAGTATTTCTGTAAATGGACTTTTATGCAAAGTAGATGTTCCAGAGGAGGCCATCTCTTAAATAAACCAAGGGCATGAATTTGCTTTGGCTTGATTTGTTCTTTTTGAACCAATGCTGATTCTAAACTATCACTGTTCTAAAAAACTCTTCCTATTTTTCTAGTTAATAATATATTCTACAATAAAACTTAGGATAGAATTGAAATTTTTCATTTCTATAGTTTCCACACTCTGGATTTTTACTAGTTTGAAAATTGGCCATCCATAATCTTTGACACTTCTTGGGTTCCCTTAATTTTTCAGTGACTATGAAGAATAATTCCACCTCATTATTTCAGCCCCTGGGGTGTAGGTTTCCTGGATGTGGAAATTTGCGCTCAGGTAAAACAGCCAGCTGGGGTCTTATTTGCTTTGGAGTTTCAAGCCCCTCTTTCTAATCCGTAGCATTTTCCAGCATAGAATATTAAAGCAAAGGTGATTTTAGGCAGACTTTAAGGAATAACTTTTGACTGTCCTAGAGGTAAATTATTGAGAGAAGCTTGTCTCCAAACTTTGAGTTTCCATTAGGACTTTCTCAGTCTTTGAGGCTGGTGCCTGCATCAGATTATCTTCTAAGAGCATTTCCAGATCTAAGATTCTAATTTTATTTGGCAAAACATGGCTTTTAGTTGGAGGCCCAAATGGTCATTCTTAAGAACTTCTGAGATAAACAAGTTCTTACAATTGCAAACAAATGAGAAATAAACCCAACAAACAGACTCTGCATCAAAGACATTTTAATCGCTCTGGTTTAAACGTTAAAAACATTAAACATTGTGTATAAAAAAGAATAGTTATATAATATGGGTAAGGTAAAAAAAATGCAACAAACACCTCTACTAGCAGCCAGTTTAATAAGAAGAACATTACCTGAAAAAGAAAAAAAAAAAAACCCATAAATGTTACCTTGTAGTCCTTGCTATTAACCCCACCCATATTCTATCCCTATCCCTATCTCCTCAGAGGTAACAAATATCCTAAATTTTGTGTTTGCTATTCCTGTGATTTTCTTTATAGTATCATGGAATACGTTTATACCTCTAACAAAATGAATGCGTACTGAATGTACTCTACAGCTTGCTTTTTTTTACTTGACATTAGATTCATGTTACTGCATGTGGTCATGGTTTGTTCATTATGTTACCATAAAAGATCCCCTTATATTTTATAAACATGCTATAGTTTATCTGTGCTACTTTCGATTTGCATTTGTTAGTTTTGTGTTCTTGCAAACAATGCTGCTGGGAAAATTCTTACCTTTTTCTCTAGAGCATTGTGCAGGAATTTCTCTGTGATAAATATCTAGGAGTGAAATTGCTGGATTACATGCATGCATATCTTTGACTTTGTTCAATAATGCCAAATTGTTAAGTGAAGAATCTATGTCAATTTCAACTTCAACCATCAAGGTGTATTTCTATGGCCCAAAGTCCCTGTCAGCACTTGATCTCGTTAGTTTTCCCCAGCTAAAGGGTGTGAAATGGCGTCACTGTGATTTTAATTATTATTAATGATATTTTAGTAATAATATGATAAGAATAATTATATAGTTATGAATTCTCAGGAGAAAGATTTTCTATCTTCTGCTAAGTGCCAGGGTGTAAAATAAGAATTTTTCTTTGTAGTTCCCATGTAGAGTATGGATTTATTCTCAGCTCACTCTTTAAACTGAGAGAATATGCTGTTGGTATATCAGCTTTATGTTGAGGGTGAGGGGAGGTGGGCAGTTTTTCTCTAAAATTGCTGACTTTGAGTAGTCCCTAAAGTTTGTCCCTAAAGGCCTCACTTGTCCATGGATATCAAAGCTCAGCTTTGACAGTTGCCCTCAGAATGAGGTGAGGCTTAATATCTGCTTATCTGAGCAGGATGCCACTTTGATGGAAGTCTTGGCCTCTGAATATTCCTTGCTTTCTTTACATGCTCAAAGTAAAGTTCGAAGTCTTTCAAACCTTTTCATCTAGAAGTTTTAGTTGATTTTCCTGTGATCATAGTCAGGCTATATGTCTCACCATACTGCCTGAAATAGGATACTAATTACTTGACTTTGAAATTGATTCCCTTTTCAAGCTATCATTACTTTTAAATGGATTTCATGAGTTTGGGCCAGAGAAGTCTGTAATTTGATGAGTTGAAGGATATAGGCATCTCCTCAAACTGCCCTCTTCAGATTCAAAACTAGAAAATTCTCATCACCACTTGTTCAAGATTTTATAGTCAAACAGAAGTTTGCCATTTGCTAACATTTGGGAAATTTTTTTTTGTCTTCACCAAGGGAGGAAAGAAAAAGCCTGCCTAAGATGTTTCCCATTTCCTGCTTTAATTTTTAATTTATAATTTCTTACTTGGCATTTTATTGTAGAGGGGTAGTTCTGGGAGACATTGGCATTCATGGTCTAAACATGCATATCTCTTAATATTCCTAATCCTTCCTCAAGAATGAAGAAGATCTCATGCCTGTTTTGATTGTGCTGTGTAAAATTTTAACATGACACGACTGCTATAATATAGACCAAGAGAAACATTCAAAGACCCATGCCAACAAAAACAATGTCTAACAGGTTTTATGAGAGATACAAAATAGCATGTTTGCATTTTCCCTTCCCTTTTGGATAGGTTGCATGTGAATACATTGATTGCATCAAATAATACATGTAAATCACCCAGGGAAGTGCCTTGGGTTGTATCTATTCACTAAATAGTCCTTCTTCTTCCTCACAAGCCACAAACACCTGCTTAGGACTCACTGGTGTCTACCATCAGGGACACCGGGTAAGGTGGCGCTGCACACAGCTGCTCCTGTATGGTCAATCACTGCCACTTCACTTCATGTACTTTTTACTTGGCCGTTTCATTTTTTTGCTCTGGACTCATGTCTGCTCACCAGGATGCTGTGAAATTGTTCAGAAAGACGCAGTTTTGGCAAAGTTCCTTTAAAGTCATATACTTCCTTTGTCATGGGTCCATGGTTTCTGAGAATTGGCCTTACTTATCCTTACAAATGAAGACTTCACCAGCCCCACCAGTCTGCTCCTGGCAGACAGTCTTGCCTTAGCCCTGTGGTTTACTGATGGCTTGAGGTGCTAAAGGAAGGACAAATGGAGCTTGTCATTGCAGGCTCTTCTCCAGCAAGGGGCTGGGAAGGGGCCAACATGCCTGCAGCCTCCTGTATTGACAAGTTGCAGCATCCTTGATAGCAGCCAAGAAATAAAAATGGTAATTTATGTTTGCATCTGGAATTTCTGAGCTTCAAAATCTTGGATCATAGCGCTCTCAATAAGAGAAACCAGGACACACATATAAATATCCAGATTCTTATTAGCTTCTTTGTTAGACTCTATGTAGGTCAGCAAATTAAGACTGACATCTAGCAGGATGATTGTACTGGAAATGGAATGAACCTGAATGATGTGTTTCAGGGACGGGAGCAGCAGGCACAGAAAGGAGAAGAATGTCTTCCCCATTTAGTGGGCACTGAGCCATTTCCAGACATGTGGAGTTTGACTACATTATGGCTTCAGACAGCTCTTAGAAACTCTCCAGGAGACTTGATACTACTGATGACACAGTTTCCAAGGGAAAGCCAAGTGCAAGATTTACAAATACACTTTTGAGACATTTTTCATCTGTAGATGAAGTGACTGACTTCCCTGTCATCAGTGCCCTGATATCCTGACAGTGTTACAAACCATCCTCTTGTCTCTCTGGGGACTGCTATTTGTCTAGGCAGGGGGCTGCGTGTGGTGTTTCTTAATAACACCAGAAGTCCTATCCGATGTATTATCCCTATTTGCCTGTTTTGCTGCCTGAGATTTCCCATGAGAATCAGGAGGTTTCCACAATGAGAAGGAAGCCATTTTGAATATCCTGTGATTAACTAGTTGTGTTAAGGCATTCTGTATATATGAACGCCTAAATAGGGCTAAATGCCTTAGTTCTGTAGTCCCCAACCCCTAGGCCACAGACCAATATCTGTCTGTGGCCTGTTAGAAACTGGGCCACACAGCAGGAAGTGAGCAGTAGGTGGACAAGCAGAGCTTCATCTATATTTACAGTGCTCCCCATTGCTCGTATGCTCATCTGAACTTTGCCTCCTGTCACATTAATGGCAGCATTAGATTCTCATAGGAACACAAACCCTACTGTAAACTACACATGCAAGGGATCTAGGTTGCACACTCCTTCTGAGAATCTAATGCCTCGTGATCTGAGGTGGAGCAGAGATGGTGATTGTCTGCAAATACACATTATCATTAGCAGCAAGGTTTAACTGCAAAGAGACTATAACAAATCAATTACTTACAGACTCATATTAAAACTATTATTCCCTGGCTTGGCGCCCATAGCTCAGTGGTTAGGGTGCTGGCCACATACACTGGGGCTGGTGAATTTGAATCTGGCCCAGGTCTGCTAAACAACAATGACAACTACAACAAAAAAAAAATAGCTGGGCATTTTAGTGGGTACCTGTAGTCCCAGCTACTTGGGAAGCTGAGGCAAGAGAATCACTTGAGCCCAAGAGTTTGAGGTTGCTATGAGCTGTGATGCCATGGCACTCTACCAAGGGTGACCATAGTGAGACTCTGCCTAAAAACAAAAAAACAAAAACAAACAAACAAAAAAAAAAAACCCACTATCATTCCCCACCCCAGTCTGTGGGAAAATTATCTTCCATGAAACCAGTTGAGGACTACTGCTTTAGTTGATATGCGTAGCAAATACTACTCTGATTATCAACTTGATTATCAACCTAGATAGGTTGCATAATACAGTTATTTTCAAACTGTCTTGATTGCCACATGCAGTAAAAAAATTATTTTACATCACAATCTAGAACACAAACATATGGTGTACACAGTATGTTATCAAGTCTAAGACTACCTGAGTTAGCAGAGTCATTATTTTAGATCTCAGTAAAAAAGAAAAAGTAATAAACTATCACTATCATAGTTTATCATATAAACTATGCCATTTTGTTATATATATCATCCTGAATTCAAAGAAATTAAAAACTAAAAACAGTGCTTTCTATAGTCAATGAAATATGGATTACTAAAGCAAAAGCTTTATGAAACAATTCTCACCTTTACTATGTATGATGTGTTATGAATGCTTACTGTTTTTTTTCTATTCAAATCTAATGCATTTGTTACAAATAAAGCTGGTCCCCCAAAATTTATGAATAGTTCACTAGTGCATTTTGAATCTGAGCCTACAGTATTGTTTTGAAATAGGGAATTGGAAGTGATACACTGAGACTGATTTCTTATCCCAAACCAGATGTCATGTCATGGGTTTTAGTCATTTATTTCATTCAAATGTGAATTGATGGTCTACTCAGAACTCTTGATGACACATGACAGAAATTGATCTTGAACTAGCTTTTGAAAAAGTGTAGGATCTTATTGTTTTATGTAAGGGCAGGGGTATGCTGGTGGGGCCAAGGAATACTAGAAGTAAGGTCTCAAATACTATGGGATCACTCTTTCTCAATTTTTCTGTTTTGCCTCTGCTTTTCTCTGATAGTTTCACTCTCTTAGATTAGCATTCTCTGTGAGTCTTTTTTTTTTTATTCTCTGTGAGTCTTAATCTTTATCATCTTCAGGGCTAACATCTTCTCTTCTATTTTATAATCAGAGAAAAATCCTCTGAAGGATCTGATTATCCCAGCTTGGTTCATGTGATCATTCCTGTGGTCAAGGGATAGGATCAACTCATCTCTACTAGAACCACATGGATGGCAGGAAGAATGATACAGTTTTCCAAAAGGAGAGATCTTGTTTCCCTGGGGAGAATGTAATAGATAGATACCTATTCCACCTAGGAAGTGGGAACACCAGCCATTATGTGCTGGGGTTTAGCCTCCCACAGCAGGTATTGCACAAGGCCTGCAGATGATCATTTTGAAAAACAGAATTGCCATCAGTTTAGTCCTGCTTTCTTTCTCCCTCTCAGAGTTTGAATCTCTCAGTGAAGATAAGAATAACTGACAACAGCCAGTGTCTGACTGTCAGTTCAAAGGCACCAGATGTAAAATGGATGCTTTCAAAAGACAGAAGCTATCAAGGAATCATTCTGCCTCCTACTATAGGCAGAGATGGCTAAAAAAGTCATCTATGAAAGACTTCAATTCTTTCATCCTTGGATGCTGGTTTCTTTTCCCTTTTGGGGAACCAGAGAATGTTCCAGAAGGAAGAAGCCTCAGGTTTCATCTGAGCAGGCCACAGCCTGTCACTTACAGACATTCTTATGCTGCTTATTTTAGGGCTATTTTCTAGAAGTATCTTTCCTTACAGGCTCTTCTCTCCCTCTGTCATTTGATCTACTTAAATATTAAATATTTTACAGTTAGTAAATATCTTACAGTTAGTAATTAAATATTAAATATCTTACAGTTAGTAATTAAAGGCTTGCTGTCTCCAATTCTCAGTACACACCATGGCGATTGTATTTTGTTTTATTGGTGTCTCTCTTTCCTCAATCCAGTTATTCTCAGTTTTGCCATGATGTGCCAGAATTTTGTAAATCATACTGCTGATTTACTGCCAAGAACAATGTACCCAGGCACTGCTTCATTTGGGCATCTTTTTTGAACCTTAAATACAGTATCTGTTTCTGTTAAGTACAGACTTCACTGAGGGAAATGGATGCCTCATTTTGATATTGGTGGAACAGCTTCAGCAGATCAGTAGACTAAAGACTCAAGGGTAAGAACCCTTTCAAGATCCTCTAGGAAAGAAGGGCACTTGGCAAGCCTTACTGGGGCAATAAGGGGAAACAAACCCTGAAGAGTTTGAGGTCTAGCTGGGAGGGCAATCTGCGCACATCTGAAATGACTTCTGAAAATCTAAAGCAACGTAAGATAAGTGCTAATGCAAAAAGACAAACAGAACACATCAATGAGAATGGAATTTAATGAGAAGAGACAAACTGAAGAAACTAAGCTTAGAAATAGCTTTTAACATGGAAAAAGGAGTGAAAGGAGGGGAAGGACTTTCCTGTGGGTCATGTAAAACCATGAAAACAGAAACAAGTGGAATGATATGAGATTTAGGGTCAGACAAGTTCAATTCTTGTTCAATTGGTATTCACTCCATTCTGTGAGCTGAGAATACAGTCATGACCAAGATAGCAAAGAGTTGCTGCCTCCCTCGGGTTTACATTCTAGTCCCTGAATGATGCCTGCTGCAGAGGGTTGCACCGAGGAGTTGGAGAGGCAGTAGGAGTGAAGGAACCTTACCAAAATTTTATTTTTTATAATTTTATTATTTTTTGTTATTAAATCATAGCTGTGTACACTAATGCGATCATGGGGCACCATGCACTGGTTTTATAGACCATTTGACACATTTTCATCACACTGGTTAGCATAGCCTTCCTGGCATTTTCTTAGTTATTGGGTTAAGACATTTATATTCCACATTTACTAACTTTCCCATGTACCCTTGTAAGATGCACCGCAGGTGTAACCCACCAATCACCTTCCCTCCGCCCACCAACCCTCTCCCTCCTCACCCTTTCCCCCTTGCCCCTATTCTTAGGTTATAACTGAGTTATAGCTTTCATGTGAAAGCGATAAATTAGTTTCACAGTAGGGCTGAATACATTGGATACCTTTTCTTCCATTCTTGAGATACTTTACTACGAAGAATATGCTCCAGCTCCATCCATGTAAACATGAAGGAGGTAAAGTCTCCATCTTTCTTTAAGGCTGCATAATGATTCCATGGTGTAAATATACCACAATTTATTAATCCAGTCATAGATTGATGGACACTTGGGCTTTTTACATCACTTAGAAATTATGAATTGGGCTGCAATAAACATTCTGGTACAAATATCTTTGTTATAATGTGATTTTTGGTCTTCTGGGCATATACCTAGTAGAGGAATTATAGGATTGAATGGCAGATCTATTTTTAGATCTCTAAGTGTCCTCCATACATCTTTCCAAAAGGAATGTATTAATTTGCATTCCCACCAGCAGTGTAGATGTGCTCTCTTTTCTCCACATCCACGCCAACATCTCTGGTTTTGGGATTTTGTAATATGGGCTAATCTTACTGGAGTTAGATTTGCCCAGCCTGCGATGGGATCACTTGTTCTTTTCTTGCTTAGACGGTTGAGTTCTGTGTCTGGTTATTAAACCTTTGTCAGAGACATAACCTGCAAATTTCTTCTCCCATTCTGGGGGCTGTTTGCTTACTTTACTTACTATTTTCTTGGCTGTACAGAAGCTTTTTAGTTTGATCAAGTCCCAGTAATGTATTTTTGAAGCTGCTTCAATTGCCCGGGGGCTCCTCCTCATGAAATACTCTCCCAGACCGATTTCTTCAAGGGTTTTCCCTGAACTCTCTTCTAGTATTTTTTTAGTTTCATGTCTTAAGTTTAAATCTTTAATCCCGTAAGAGTCTATCTTAGTTAATGGTGAAAGGTGTGGGTCCAGTTTCAGTCTTCTACAGGTTGCCAGCCAGTTCACCCAGCACCATTTGTTAAATAGGGAATCTTTTCCCCACTGAATGTTTTTAATTGGCTTGTCAAAGATCAAA
>CAUYPK010014364.1:0-41487 GCA_963574355.1 Loris lydekkerianus
AATCTGTCTCAGCCTATGTCTGAATTAGTAGCAGGGTTTGATGTTACTATTCCAACAATATTGGACCATTGAAACCAATTGTCAAGGTAAAGAAGCTGGATAAATGGGTTCCCCATGAATTAAAGAACATCCAAAGAGAAAAAAAAAAAAAATAAAGACACACACCTTCCCAATTCCAATGTGCTCATCTAGACACACGAGCACATAAAGACACACAACACCTTACCAAGTCTAATGTGCTCTTCTAGACACACGATAACATAAAGACACACAACACCTTTCAAAGTCCAATGTGCTCTTCTAGACACACAAGCACATAAAGACACATAACACCTTCCCAATTCCAATGTGCTCTTCTAGACACACAAGCACATAAAGGCACACAACAGTTGGGCAATCATAAGCCTTATGATTTATAAGGCTTTGTACATGCCTATTGTGTGGTGTTAGCTATTTAGTTAAATTTCTTAATGGAATTTGATTTTGCTTGTCCCATTTTGGGGGTATTTATGAAGGATGCTCAATCATGCCATTGGGAAATATTACTCAAAGTTAGTTGGGGAAGTAAACTGTGTCAGATATTTTATTTGTCCAACTTAAAATTTCTCTTTCTAGATCTAGGCCTGGAGGTCCTATGATAAACTGTTTAAATCCTGATTCTGCCACACACTGTATTTGCTACAACTTGCCACTAAAGACTCTTATTTTGGATATATTCAGACAGTTAACCAACAGTCTTAGGTTTGAAGGTTGAATTGGTTACATAGTCTTTTACCAAATTGCATGTCATTGACCTTGGATTTCTCTATCTTATTACCTCTATCATAAAAGTGTTTGCCACACTTTTCCACGAAATGATAGGTGGAGACATCAGCAATGTCCTGAAAAATCGGTCCATCAAAGAAAGAAAAAAAAGAAGAAATAGATTTTCACTTTTTACAATCCATAGATTTGTCTAGAGATTTTTGTTTGCAAATAAGAGACCCTTTAAATAATCAGTCTTTGAATCTTGTTATTGTGTTTGCTCTATAATCCTAGTAAAACTTTTATAAACTCCACCTTCTTCACTTTTGTGAATTGGAAATCGATATTTGTCTATTTCCTATTATTATGTATTTATGTTATTCTCCATGATTCCTCAAAGTCTTTGAGTGAGATTCAACCATCTTATCTGGCATTTGCTTTTACAACTTTTAGAAGGATTGCAAACACATTTTGAAGGTTAATTCTTCCCTCCTTACTTTGGGCTTTCGGACCTCTTTGCCAATGCTCTGCTTTTGATACTCCAAGGGTTACACTAACTGGCAACTAAAAGGCCAATGGAAGTTGAGGAGTTCTGCTTTTATTATCATGTATTAACAGGGTCCCATCACTTCAAGTGGCATACTTCTTCCTTGAACATTCATAATAAAATAAACAGTATCCTGTACTGATTAGAAACACAGGCTGTAGACTGTGCCTCTCTGGATTTGAGCCCTGCTTCTGCCACTTATTAGAGCTGTGACTGTGGCTTGCTAGTTAGCAGTGTGATCTCACTGAGCCTTCATAATGGGGCTAAAAATAGTGTTGATTTCAGACTACTCCTGAGATAATGTTCCGAAGACACTTAGCACAGTGTTGTGCACATTATAATTACTCAAAAATTGTAGCTAAAGTATTTTGCTTAAGAAACAAAAGAAGGAGATATGGCATAAGAGCTAGGAGAATTAAAGTTTGAGGGGAATGTTTTCTACATATGTTTCTATATGGTACAAACTCAGTGTTTCTAGATTAAGCTTTCTGCTAGTGATCAGGTTTTTACTTGCATGTGACATTGCACACTGGCTTTTCATGTATTTTTATATATGACATTTGCAATTAAGCTTCTCTGCAGTGGTTTAACACTCATCAAGGGATGACTACAGCAATATAGAGGGTGTGTAACTTCTAAAGAGCCAGAAAACTTATTCAAACTTATCAGAGCTTTGACCTTTGCTTGGGAAGTGTCGGAAGGTTATTTGTTGTTGTTGTGGTTGTTTATTGGTTGAGTTTTTTCCTGAATCTTACCTCAGATGCCCTTTGGAGTCTTACATTTCAGGCAATGCCCTCTGAGACATTAATTTTTCCCTTCCCATTTGTCCACTCCCTTTATAAACATGAACTGTGTATCCTAGGCTGTATCTAAATGGGCTTTCTGCTTGTTGAGAATATATTAAGAGTCATTGATCTCCAGGGCCTTGAAGTCATCTGTAGCCTTCTGTATTCAAAGCCATGCTGTGTGTTTTGTTCCTTTTCAGGACCTGCACTTCTGTGAGCCCCACAGTTTAACCTTGGAAGTTGACAGCAAAGTGTTTTTCTAGTCTCAGATTGTGGGTTTGTCTGACATCTTGAGTAAATGGTAGGAATAAGCATGTTATAATAATATATGTACAAGCATATTTATTACAGCACTATTTGTAATAGTGAAAAATTGAAAACAGACTGAATGTTTATCAACTGGAGAATGGCTAAATAAATTATGGCACATCTGTAAGGTGGAATCATAGGCAGACATGGCAGTAAATGAGGTAGATCTGTATATAATAACATAAAAATTTTTCTATAACATATTGTTGGATGGATAAAAAAACCCAAACTGCATATTATGTATATTTTATCCTGTGTTTTTGGTATGCAAAACCAAAAATGTTTTCACATCTAGTTACAACTATTAATAGTGGTAACCCCTGAGCAATGGGAGGTTGGGAATATGGAGATAGATATTTTTACTTTTATTTAACAGACTTCCATATTGTTTCAATAATTCACAGGAAACATGGATTCTTATGACAATCAGAAAAATAATGGCCAGGCATGGTGGCTCAGGCCTGTAATCCTAGCACTATAATCCTACCTGAGCCAGGTAAATTGCTTGAGTTCAAGAGTTTGAGACCAGTCTATGCAAGAGTGAGACCCCATCTCTACTAAAAATAGAAAAATTAGCTGGGCATGGTGGCAGGTGCCTTTAGTTCTAGCTACTAAGAAGGTTGAGGCAGGAGGATTGCTTAAGTACAAGAGTTGGAGGGTGAGCTAGGCTGACAGCACAGCATTTCAGCCTGGGCAACAGAGTGAGACCCTATCTCACAAAAACAAACAAACAACAACAAAAAAAATTCAAACTAAAGCTGAGTTTTTACTTTATTCATAAGAATGTTCAGTTATTGATTATTTTTAAAAATAAAAAATGAGAAAATATTGCATACCTACCTCTTGTTCCATCCATAATCCTGAAGTCTGATGATAAAAATTAATGTAATGGCCCTGAAATCATAGATTCAATTTGATCCCAATTTACACTTTAAGATGCAAGATTAAAATAGAAACTTGATAATTTAAATGCTGATGTCAATTCAATTTACATTAATAGAAAGCATTTCTCAAAAAAATAACAGGAAAATCATTTTTTATATTACTTCTCTATTGAAGATTTAAAGGGATATTTTATTCAAGGGAAAATAGCTTAGAAACCAATTGGAAAAAACAAAGAAATCTGTGTACAAGAAGTAATTTGATATTGGGATAGTGTATGGGAAAGCCCAGTGCCTGGGAGGTATATCAGTGCCAAGCTTACAAATGCTCTGTTGTTGTTATTTTAATAAACCTAACACAGATCGTCTAAGGATGCAGGTCACAGAATGTGTGTGTCTGTGGGTGTACATGAATTAGATGGGGAGGGGGGAAGGAGACTCAAAGGGAGAAGAGAAGGAGAGAAAAAGGAAAGGAAGGAAGGTAAGGAATATGGAAGGAGGGGAGATGTGGGTAGGGAGAACCAGAGAGAGATGAGAGAGAACTCGCCTTTCCCTCTCTGAGTTCACTCCTTGCTCCTGCCTCGGACCTTGCATTAGGTTTGAGAAAACCTAGAAGGTGAAAAAATGATAGACATGATCAAAAGCAAAAGCCTTGAGGGAAAAGGGAAAATGATTTAGTCATTCATTTATTTTTAATTAAAGAGAAGGTCATGAAAAAGGGGCTTCCATCCTATAGCCTCAAAGGATCAGAGAGGTGAGAGCCAGCTTTAGGTCTTCAGATCCTAACTTCCATCTGTTAAAAATTCCTTGTATAATAATTTTGGTCATGTTGCATTTCTGTTTAAGAATCTCTTGAAGCAGGGAGCTCATTCTTTTTAGACAGAATGTTCCAGAGCATGGCCTTGTCCTAGAGAGAGAAAAAAAAAAAAAAATAGTGGTCTATTCTAATCTTTGACATCAATTAGCAGGATGAATTCTAGTAAGTCATTTAAACTCTCAAGGCCTTGTTTTCCTCATCTGCAGGGTGAGTCATCAGGCTCAGAGGTCACCAGAGTCCTCTATATCCTTAAATGGTTATTTGAGCTCTAGTTCTGTGGCTCCATTTGGGGTAGAGATGTGGTAGAGTTAGCATAGATTTTGGATGAGAGGACTCGGGTGTGAATATGAACCAATATTTTTTGGTTGGATGTTTTAGGATTGAGCACCTAATCTCTCAGTCTAAATTCCCATTTCCTTAAATCAGAAACAATACTTCCCTTGGGGAATTGTCCTGGGTGTTTATTAAAAAACACTTTGGAAGCCTTCAGCATCATATTTGGCACATAGTAGATGTTCAACAAATGTTAATTCCACCTTTCTTTCCCTCCATTTAAAATAGGATTAAAATGTGAATTAAAATGAAGCAAAAGTGCCTGGATATGCGATATATGAAAAAAATTAAAAAATACAAATTTAATACCTTACTTTAGTTGGGTACATTTTGTTCAAAGTTGTTTGGATAATTCTGTTTGATCCAGAATGACTAAATTATGCATGTTGAGAATTTATTTCTCTTCTCTAATTTGCCATTATTTCAATAGAAGACATTAAAAAAATATAGTTGTGCTAAACCACGTACCTGGAATGTGAAGCCTTTCCCACTGTCTATTGAAACTATCCTTCTCTAAGAGCTTATCTCTCAACAAAGTCCTTGATGAAAGAAATCTTAATTAATTGGTGTGCCCTCAGCACAAAGCTATGGTGCCAGGCAGGCATAGAGTAGGCGTCATTAAGTATTTATTATTCTAATTCAATTCAAAATACAATTTACACTTTTGGGATTTTTTTTGTTGTTTTGAAACACAGTCTCACTCTGTTGCCTGGGATAGAGTACCAGGACATGAGCGTAGTGCACAGTACCTCAAACTCTTGGGCTCAAGTGATCCTCTTGCTTCAGTTCTATTTTTTTTTTTTTTTGGAGACAGAGTCTCACTTTCTTACCCTCAGTAGAGGGCCATGGTGTTGTTACAGTTCAGTGCAACCTCAAACTTTGGGCTTAAGAGATCCTCTTGCCTCAGCCTCCCTAGTAGCTGGGACTACAGGTGCCCACCACAACACCTGGGTATTTTTTAGAGACGGCGGTCTTGCTCCTGCACAGGTTGGCCTGAAACTTTTGAGCTCAAGACATCCACTTGCCTCAGCCTTCCATAGTACTGGGATTGCAGGTGTGAGCCACCACACCCAGCCCACAATTAATGGCTTCAAAAACTTTTGATGGAATAACTAATTACCCCATCCTGAAACGCACAGGCAGAACACACAAATTATTATTCTGTATCAGGAATTCAGGGTCCAAAAAGATTACTAGATTTGCCAACATTCAAAAACATGTATCTTTAACAAAATGAAGCATGGTGGTTCAGCCACCAACCGGGCTACTCAGATTTTCCTCTCCCTTCAAGCTTCTCATAATTCTGCTTAGAATAATCAAAACCAAGAGAAGAAAACAGAGGCATGTAAATGTAGGTTACACGAGGAAATATTGCTGCTCCAGATGTGCTAGACATGAAGAGATCAAACAAAAATTACTCATGGCCAGGGAGGAATAGAAGAAAGAAAATCATTTGAGATTAATTAACATTTTGTGGACTAAACTCTAAAAAACAGAGTGAGTTGAGCAGAAGATTAAAGGACCAACGTTCAGAAACACATATAGTGAGAAAGGAATACAGGGAAAAATGAGGAAAGGACTCCTAGTGTTTTCTGAGAAGCAGAAGAGTGCACAGAGTAGACCGTCAGGGCCAGGTTCATACCCCAGGGAACTTACTGAGAACTCTCCTGCAGAGATATGCAGCACTCTCCTGGGCATGGAATTCACCCAGGGATGCCAGACTTCTGAGATATGCCTTTGTACCCATGTCACATTTGTACATTGCTTGTCAAAATTCTTCCATAGGGTAGTGATGAATGAGTGGAGAGCTAAATATAGACAACCGTGTCACACTGCTCGTTACAGTAGAAAGGCATTTTAGTCCAGCATTCAGAACCAAAGGAAGCTATGTTTGAAATTAAAAAAAAAAAAAAAGAACATTTGTAAAATTAGGATATTTGGCTGTCTTAGAGAAAAATAGGCAAAACTAACTTTCTGTGAATTTCTGTGGGACCAGGCTGAGCCGTATGTCCTCTGTGGATGCACAGCATAATTAATTCCTTGGTAAGCGATCTTTAAATCCTCACTGAGAAAGAGATAAATTCCTAATCATTGGAAAAAGAAGAAACAAATATGAGAAGAGTAAGTTTGTGGGTAATTACCACTTTTTCTTATTAAAAGATTTTAGGATTATCTAGATGTTTGCACAGCTCCCCAGAGAAAACTAAAGGCCATTTCCTGCCAGGATGGAATGAATTATATAGTGTGTATGTAACATTCATTCTGTCATTAAAAAAAAAAAAAATTCCACCAGTTTATTCAATAACAGTGAAACATTGTTGTTAATTCTTGGAAGATAGGGAAAGCCACCTGGGGCCTATTGTAGTTAATTTATTTCACACAGAAGACTCCATTCAGGAACTACCTGGCTTCCTGTTAGGCTTTTTCATGTCCCTCAGGGCAACTTTGTCTAGATGGGACTTGGGTTTACTTAACCCAACTGGTCTGCAAGGAGAGTGTAGGGTTTGATTCAGATGGAAACTACAGCTCTATTTTAGAGCACTTTGGTGAAGTCAGAAGAAAAACATGGGTGATAAAGAATAAAACCCAAATTTTACCCCCAAATTTACCTCCTTTAAAGAAGTTTTGAAAATACCTTTATTGTACAAGCCCATCTTCATGCTAATTTTGAAACACTGCTTCCAACAATGTATATGGAATACATTCAAAGGCTAACACATGACCCTTTTTTCCTCTCTACCTCATTAGATTTTAATGAGGTGATAACAGGGGGGAAAGATTACACTACATTTTGAGGCAGAGAAAGTTTCTCAAGAGCCCTGTCTCAGTGAGAGTTGGAATTTGAATAGAGGGTGAAATTAAAATAGCAAGAGACACCTCCTGGGAAAGAGAGGGTGAAAATCTCCCAGATTTATCACAATTGTAATGTTATCTTTAACATTCACATCAAACATTTTATAGCTTAGTTGTTATAGTTTTGAAAATCTTTTCTCATAATTTAGGTAGTCTGATCTGGTATACTAATGTGGTGAAGTAGTCAGAAAATATAATATTGAAACAAAGACAAGAGTTAGAATCAGTGCACACACGTGGACACACTCTGAGGATGGCCAGGTGCTGCGTTGCAGCTCCCATAGCTGGGGGTGAAGGGAACTCATCTGGCTCCGGGTGGACGCCTGGCGTGGAGGTGTGTTTGCTCTGTTGCCCATTTAGAGAAAGGTTCCACACATCTCAGTGTTTTCAAAAATTCTCTCCAAGGTGCCTTGCACATAGTCATTTGTACTGAAAGAGTGATGTAACAGGAGAGGCCTGGTGGATATAATGATGTCGACTTCCGTGGGGTGAAAACAGGTGGGTGAGGTAACAGTTAGGGACCATTTAACAAAGCCAACATTTTTAAAGTTCTTGCCACGAGTGAGGGCTGCTTCTGCTGTTTCGATATTTACGATGTTTAGGGCATTGAGTGCTTGTAGCGGTGCTGTAAAATAAGGACTCTAGCTTCATTTTCAAGATTGGAAAAGAGGGAAAATGGGTGACTCTGAGACTCTAGGGCAGGTGTCCTAAAAGTGAAAACCAAAGCTCTTTCTCTTGAAATCTATGGTTTCCCTCAAAAGGATTTGCTTCAGCAGAGTGAAGGGAATTAAATGAAAGAATCGGGAGATGAAGTTACTAGAAATGCTTACATGCCCAATATATCCACTCCTCACTGAGCAGAATTTCTGCCCCCAAACTACTGTGTTAGCAATTTCTCCTCTTACATTCCACTTTGGAATTTGATGGGGTTGGAGAAAGCATAAGAAAACAAGCACACCTACTTTACAAGTGGGGGGGGGGGGGGGAGGGAAAAAAATGAAAACTATTGTCACCTTTCCCTTTGTTAATGACAAAGTGGGAGGGATATGAGGAAAGATTTCTGGTGTTGTAAATGTCATTAATTCACTTGACAGCTGGATACACTTGATGTTGACTTCTGTCACCTTTAAAACAAATGAAAATATTATCCTCATTCATAAATAATATAAATGAGGTGAGGAAAGAATTACATTAATGACATTTTAGGATATAATATTTCTGGATTATACAAATAGTTCAATGCCTTCAGATATGTAAACTTGTGTACTTGACATAAACAAAAAGAAAAAGAAAAATGGAGTGAGTGGTACGTACAACCACCTAAAGTCATAAAAAGATGAAGTATTTTAGTATATATTTGTGCTAGCCTACAAATTCTAGGGGAAGGGTGACTCCTGGAAAACAAAAATAGCAAAACCAAAAAGTTTCCTGGTTTACCTGATCTTGACTTTTTTCACATACTAGAAGCATCTAAATATAGTACATGAAAATTATACAACTTTCAGCATGAATAAAATGATAAAATGGCTCAACTAGCATTTGACCCACAAATCTTCATTTCCATGGGATTTGCTCCTAGTACCTTCCAGACCCTCCTTTCTGTTCTGCCTCTGCCTTTCCACCCGTCCCTCCCCTGATTCAGGATCTGCCTTGTCATTGTACAGCAGAGGTCAAAGTGGACCAGAAATCAGGGAGTCCTACATGAGCCTGCTGTAATATCTTATGACTATGATTTCAGTTGCAATATTATAGTGAAGATGAATTTTTGCATATGTATGGAATTGAGAAATATACATTATGCAAATTTTATTTTTATTGTACATTGCTTCTGAATCCTGAGATCTGGATCTGTCAATGCGATGTTAATTTATATGCTCACTTAAAAACAGGCCCATATAATATATTTGTAGATTTAAGAAATGATTTTCTAAGAAACAATTTAATGATAGGAAGAGAGAATGATATTTTGTTCATTATTTTATTGCTGTTTTCATGGAGTTATGGAGTAGGTTTGTCATGCTATGTTTACTATGTTTAGAAGACTAAGCATTTTAACTAATTATAACTTGGGGATATCTATATAGTACTATACAATCATATTAATGAGTGTTAGTTATTTTATTCTATAGCTTCCCTAAAATCAAAAGATATGTATGCATGATCAAAGATAAATGACACTATTATATCTTTAATTCTTAAGTTATTGAAAAATAAGTACACAGTAGGGGCTAAATGAATATTGTGACTTACGTTTCTATTTGAGGTGCAAAACTACTTATTTATTGTCCATGATGCTGTCAGTTCCCTAGGATGTTACTCACATTACTCATTGCAAGTTGGTTTCATATGATCAAATACTTTACAGGATGGAAACTCATACATAGTTTCTTTGGTAGCCATTCTAATGGATTTAATCATGATGACTCATTTTGGCACGGTGCAGCTGTAATAAGTAATTCCATGGGAATCCTAATGTAATTCAGTAATAATTAAAGCAGAAAAACATTATGGCAACATTAGAATATGACATCAGTTGTCCATCATGTTTAAAGAAAGAGTGATGTAAAAATTCAGAGAAAGCATGTGGTAGAAGGTCTTAAAGTTAGAAAGACGAAAGGAACAGGGTTATCTTAAATCTCTTTTCAGAAGTTTGATTAGTTGATTTTCACGTAGAATATAATAGTGTTATCAGCTAGCATTTATTGGTGACTTATGTGCTTAAGTACTTTACACAATTATCTCATTAAATTTTGGAGCAACCATGAGACAAAGCTATCATAGCATCCATTTTACAAAAAAAAAAAAAAAAAAAAAAGGGAAAATGATGATCAGAGAGGTTAATCAATTTGCCCACAATCCCACTGTTAGTGAGAGGCAGAGCAGACATTGGAAAACCAGGCTTTCTGAATCCAACGTCTTCCTTTGTTTCAAAGAACTATACCGTATTTCTACTGAAGATCATGATTTCCTAGTGTATGTCTGGTCTTCCCTCAGATAACTTTATACTTCTAAATACTTTGAGACATTTCTTCATGACTTTTGAATACTTGGTGAAATAAATCTTATTTTTCTGATTGAAAGACTGTTACAAACACACCAATTGCCATTTGTCATAAAAATCACATTTGTCCTGATCAGGCAACACGGGAGCCATCTAAGGGGCATGATTTTAGAAAAACCAAAATGACCTGTCAAAAGAAATATATACCTGTCCAGTAAAGCTGAAACACCATTCTATTGTAGTTCTTCACTTCCTACTAAAAAAGCAAATGTTCTTTGCAGAGTTCTGGGGTGAGTGAGAGGTGGTGGTGGAAGAAGGAGATTGAGGTTGGAGACCAGGGAGGCATGGAGTTGGAGATGTGAAATGGAGCCCAAGACTTTAAGCCTGATGCTGTTACTTGTAAATCATTTTACAGTAGGGACCATGTTTTATCCTGTCTCTCCGACCATGTTTTACCCAGTACCTGGCACACTGCTTTTGGCTCATGATAGTTTGCTGAGTTAAATATGAGGGCTTCTTATATTTGTCTTCTTTAATGAAATAGATTTGGGGAAGAGAATTGAGCTAGGGAAGAACTTCAGCTGGTAGGCTTTCAGGATTAGGGGAAAAGGTAAAATAAAAAAACACTGGAAGAGTAAGAGCAGGGTAATGGTATAACACAGTAATAGTAGAATATAGGTCAAAGACTTTGGAGTCAGAGAGAATCCTGTCTCTCTCTCCAATAACCATAATACCTTTTACAAATTATTTAACCTAGATCTCAGTCCCTCATCTCTGACATGGGGATTGATAATTCCATCCACCCATCTATCCATCTATCCACCCATCCATCCATCCATCCACCCATGATCCATCCATCCATCCACTATCCATTCACCCATCAACCATCCATCTAATTACTTAGATCAGTGGTTCTCAACCTTCCTAACGTCATGACCCTTTAATACAGTTCCTCATATTGTGGTGACCCCTCAACCATAAAATTATTTTCATTGCTACTTCATAGCTGTAATTTTGCTACTGTTATGAATCATATTGTAAGTATCTGATATACAGAATGGTCTTAGGCGACCCCTATGAAAGAGTCGTTTGACCCATAAAGGGGTCGTGACCCACAGATTGAGAACCACTGACTTAGATGGTATTTGTTGAGATAAATGTGATAAGGCATGTAAAGTACTTAGTACACTACCAGAAAGCATTCAAAAACATAGATGATTTTTAAATATCAGTTCTTACCACATCTCTCTGATGTAGGTATTATTATCTCCGTTTAACAAATCAGCTAATGCTTAGAAAGATTGACTAACTTTCCCAAGATCACGTAACTAATAAGTAATAGCGGTTTTGTCCTGAGATCATGGTTGCTGTACTATATTTATTGCTTAAACACTGCAAACTTCATAAACCTCACAGTGAGAAGGCTTGTCTTCATAGTCTCCTGAGCTGATCACACACATTCATTCATGTGGTTTATTTAGGCTGATAGAAGTTGATAGTAAATTTCAGATTTAGGAATAAACTCTGACTCAGGCTTCTATTTTCAGATTTTGTATGTTCCTATTGCAATGCTGTGAATTCTCCACTTGTATTTCCTTAGCGCACGGCAGGTAGAAAGAGTCTTGGATGTTGGCAAGAAACTGCCTCATTACCAGGCCCACATTATATGGATTCCTTTCCCTGCACGCCAAGGCATGGGTTGCTCCTTTGCTTTATTTGAAGCAGTTTAGTTTAATTTTTCATGATGACAGGTTTTCATCTCCAATTCTTTATTTAGAGCATGGTTCTCAAAACTTTTTCATTCTCTAATCCCTTTGAGGGTTTCCACAACCCTCCAAACATACCTTGAACCACTTTTCTCTCAAAATAAAAAATGTAGAAGAATAATTCAGCTGTTGGGAGGAGACGCGGGTGACACTTTTACTCTCTGTGACCTGGAGAAGAGAAGAAGGCACTCAGCACTTGGGGGGAGGTGGGGAGTGAAGAGATTGCAGGGTGGACAGGCAATCCAGCCTCCCAGAGAAAAAGGCTAATTGAAAGTAGCCTCTTCTAACATGTTAGGAGTGTCGGGCTCTGGTCTTGTGGTTGTCTATCACTATCCCTGGGGAAACACAACATCCTCTCTGAAACATACTGGTTTGAAACAAGCAGCTTCCTCTCCTTTTCCCTCCATTCCCCATCTTTCATTTCAAAAGCCCTTCCTTTCCACCATTTTTCCTACTTCTCTCTGGTCTGCCAGCACTGCTCATCCTCACTCACCTGCTCCTGCAAGAAGGAATCCGGTGACTTGCTTTATTTTTCTTTGATTTCTTAAGTGCTCTCACTTCTTTATAACCTCACTGCCTCCTAGAAAGCCTCCACTCCCAATTTAGCTTTTGTCTTTCAGACCAAATGGAGACTTAGATGAGAAACACTGGGATTTTTGTCCTTTACTGTGCAAAAATTTAGCTCTTAGCAAAGCTGAGCTTGCTGTCTTTACCCGTACCTGAGTTTTCCCAAATTGATCAAGTTGCATCTGTTTTTCTCTTTAATTTCCCCCTTCAGTTTCAGGGAAAATAAACTACTTCCTGACTTCAGGGCCTGGCTGGGAGAGTGAGGTTATCCTGAGTGAGTAGCTCAGCTGTAGAGTTAGAGGAAGTGAACCCTCAGCGTTGTTTGCCTATTGGGCAACATTTGTGTTTTTCTCTGGGACCAAGGACTTCTTGACTTTTAAGGGCATCGAGTTTTGCCCTCATATAAAGAGTGTGTGTGGTCACTGAGAGTTCAACTGCCACAGTGACCATTCCTGTCTGCGGCTGGCCCCCTGCCACTTGTTCATTCCAACAGCCTCCCTGGTGTCTGGTTCTCATCTGGTCCTTCCTGAGGCCATTTGCTTTGTGATATATCACTGAAGATTTCTGTCATCACCTGCTCTCTGGTTTCCTATGCTAGGAGCAGCCAACAGGCTCATGTTCAGAGACTGTATCAGAACGAATCAGGGTTCCATCGACTTTGCTGCCTTCCTGAGTCTCGCTAGGATTTGAAATAGTTCTTCTTGCCCATTTCAAAACTCTCTATGGGTTTGCCACACCCCCTATTTTCATCTACTTATATGACAGCTTAAATACGTCATTTGGTGTCACTTTTTTCTTTCTACTTGTGCAGCAAATGCTTGTCTGCCTCTCGGTCTTTCTTCCAAGCACTCCATCTCCCTTGTCCTTTCTGGGAACAAGACTGAAGTTATTTCCTTCCCTTAAAGCTGAACTTTGATCTATATGGGACAAAAGAAATGTAGGATGTGAGCAACTTCTTGTTCCTTGTCCAACAGGTAACTTTTTTTCATTTCATCTCCTTTCCCCCCTCTCTTCTTTCTTTAAAATAATCCTATCTAGCAATTTCTGTTTTTATAAAGTGCATATGAATCTTATAACTTCATATCACACCTAAATATGATTCATCTTCTATGCAATTTTAAGATCTAATTTTTAGCAACAACTGTTTAAAAGATCAATAAGTAATGCATAAATACAAAACTTTCAAACAGCCTTAAAAAATAAGAACGCAGTTAATCATCTTATAAATTCTTTCCACTCATTTTCCACTCACCGAGTTGTTCTCAAAAATGATCAATATGCCAAGATTCTAGCCGACTTGCTTGGCATGAGGCATTACCTGGGTGGATGGATAATATTTTCTCTAAAGTTTCAAACCAATACATTTTCAAGTATACCTGGATGTTCTTTAACAGAATGGCATAGACATAGAATATACAAATCCCTTATTTCTCTTTTCATTCCTGAGATCATGCAGACTCTTTTTTTTTCCCTTTACAAGATTAACACTAAAGGTGGTGCTTTACTCTGTTACCACGAAGGGTTTTCCTGGTAAGGGCAAAGAGGTAGCAGAAATCATGGAGGTCAAATAAACCTAATAAACATTTTTATTTTCCCATGATAGCTGGCTTTAAATATAATAGTCAAGAAAGAAAAAGAAACTAATTTTTTACAGAGTTTATCAATCTTCCTAATTAGTTTTTTAAAAAAATTCTCTTAAATCAAAAGAAAAAGATTTATTTCTTTTGATTTAATTACTTTTTTGACACACTTTAAATAAATGTGAGGCCATAATTTTTATTGACTCAATTGCAACATTTTGTCAAAGGACGTAAAGTTTTAATAATAACTCAGCTTGACACTCAGTACAAGGAAGAGACTCCTGCACTCTTATTACCCTTAGAGTTCTTGCATTTCATAAACAAGCTATTTGCTCTCTCTTCATTTCTCATAGAAGGAGAATCATAATAGGATCTCCAAGAGTTTCCCTTTAGTGATTAATTTGAATAAGTAATGTGCTTATTGATTCATAATGTATAATGTAACTTTTTATATATTATAGCTATTGAGTAGGTATCATTATCATCATTATTATTATTATTATTATTCTCTCTTGCAGATCATCAAACAAAACGTTAGAGACTTACCCTGAGTTCCACTGCAGATTTAAATCCAGAGCCAGTACCAGTCCCGGGGCTTAGATGATAAAATGTGTATGGTTTATTATCTTTCCATGGTTTATTATTATTATTATTACTATTATTATTATTATTTGAGACAAAGTCTTAACCTGTTGCCCTGGGTAGAGTGCTGTGCCATCATAGCTCACAACAACCTCCAACTCTTGGGCCCAAATGATCCTTTTGCCTCAGTTTTTCTACTTTTTAGTAGAGACAGGGTCTTGCTTTTTGCTCAGGCAGGTCTCAAAACTGTGATCTCAAGCAATCCACCCGCCTCGGCCTCCTAGAGTGCTGGGATTACAGACATGAGCCATCGAGCCCAGCCCATGGTTCACTATTTTGAATTTTATTCTTACTTTCAGATATTTAGCCATATCTTGGCAATTTCCTTTGGCTTAAACTATTTTTCGCTGTAATAGCCAAGATTTGTTTTTTAAATTTCAGATTAAAATGAGGGTACAAATGTTTAGGTTATGTTGTTTTCCTTTCTAAGGTGAAGTTTAAGTTGTAGTTGAGCCCTTCACCTAGGGGGAGTGCTGAGCACCCTCGCATCGTGCACATTAGGTAAAAAACCGGACAATCACCTACCCTCCTCCAGGGTCTTAAGGATTATATTGTATAGAAAATCCCACAGCTTCAGGGTAGGTTTCTTTTCTCAGTCTTTCTTAGAACACAAGAAATCAACAAAAAGATGACTCTAAGTCCGGATTCAGCCTAGAAGGATTTTGGTTCATGCTTTTCTCCCACAGTAATTACTAATAGTGTCCCATTCACTCTCCGAAAGGTCCAATTTAAATGATAAATTATGTGGCTACCTAACTAATGAAAATTTGGGGACCTGGCAGCGTGCGTCAAGTTTCCTCTCTTCATTTTGCCGATCTAAGTTATTTGTTTGGCTGGGTTTTCTTTGCATCACTAGTTTCCATAGTATCTTTGTCTCCTATCATGTTTTACTTAGAGTTTCACTGAGACTTGAATATTCAGTGTACCTCAAATAATGGCAGTGGTAATAATTTATTAGTGTACTAGTCATTAATTACATTTATTAGCCATTGATTTATCTAAGCCTGTGGTTCTCAACCTTCCTAATGCCTCCTAATGCTGTGACCCTTTAATACAGTTCCTCATGTTGTGGTGACCCCCAACCATACAATTATTTTCATTGCTACTTCATAACTGTAATTTTGCTACTGTTATAAATTTTAATGTAAATATCTGATATGCAGGATGTATTTTCTCAACCCACAGGTTGAGAACCACTGACCTAAGCATAAGGTTATATACTTAATACCCATAATGTCATTTAATATTTATAAAACTTTGTGAGATTGAGTACTAATGTTGTCCTCACTTAACAGATGGAAACAGATCTAAACTGCAGTGTCGAAATGCTAAGAGACTTGCCTTGTACCCCAGAGCCCATTCGCAGAGTCAGAACTTTAGCCCAAGTCTGACTTCAGAGTTCCCTCTGCAAATCATTCCAGTAAAATCCAGACCCTCTCCTCTGACTTATTCCACAAGGACAGGCTTCTTACACAGCCGTGGAGCAAAAGTTCTTATCCCTGGTTATTTGCCAGATGAAGCAGAGCATAAAGGAGTATGAGAAGAGAGAAGTGTTACAATCAACACGCTGTTGGAAACTTCAACTCTCCATATACAGTTGTGTCTACAGCTTCAAGAATATCTGTAGAGAATATAAAAAATTTGAGCTTAACATCTCAACTGTTGTTCTATTACATGTATAGACTAAATATTGAGAAAATTTATTTCTTACTCTTCATCCATGTGTTTTGAAATGGCCTGAACTATTTAAAGTCACTTACCTGGCCAGGAAATTTTATAATTTACAACATTTTGAGTGAACTGAAGCTAGGCCTACCTTTTATTGTTCATGTGGACTTACTGTAAGAAAGGGCCCAAGGTACCAAGTACAAACAAGGAATGGGTCAACACAAACACTTGTCACAAGGCTGAAACATTGTAGGTCCACAAGTATATAACAGAGCGATAGAATTTTTACTAAGCTGCAAGCGATTGGGCAGAAGTGCTGGAAAATAACAGAAATTGGAACATTGGAAATGAGAAAAAATATCTCTGAAATTCTATCATCGAAGTACTCCATGCGAAAAAGAAGATCTAAATACCTATAGTATGATCAACCTGTCATCCTAGTAGAGTTAATTAGCATCTAGCTGACTGGTAGTGGGAATTCAGTAATTGCTGAGTGTGAATTCTGCCCCCAGGGAAGTCATGGTAGTAGTGAATATGAAATACAAAATCAAATAAATGTGTTGACTATTTTGTAATGTTTGAGGGAATATTTGGGGGACAGGGAGTTGAAAAAGCTTTCTGAATAAAGACAGTTGAACAGACAACTGAATGACCATGAAAAAGGTGGAGGACATTTGTTTTGGGAGTAATAAAAGGCCATGTATGAGTCAGGGGCCAAAGAAAGTCAGTCTGGGGGTGGGGGTGGGCAGGTGGATGGGCTAATGGTGGCCACATAATGGAAAATAGTGCACAGAAGTAAACAGTCGTAAAATTATTTGAGGCCAGCATTGAAGACTAAGTATTAATAATAAAGTGGGAAATGGTTGTGATGAGAGACACACAGTGATCCGGTGATGGTGAAAACTTTCTTTTGTATAACATTGAAAATTCGGAAGAGGATAGGGAAAAAGATGAAGATATAATTTAAATGGGCCTAGATTAAGAGATTTTTGTAGAGGCTATTGCAGAGACAGGATGCAAAAAAAAAAAGAATGTAGACGGGCCTTTATAATCTTTCCCACAGAAATGCTAATCCGTGAACAGGCTCAGGGGGTGTGTAGACAATACTGGTGCTCTGCCCAGGTCCCCATCGATCCCTTGCTTCCATTTTGGGGCCTACGATTAAGGAATTAAGCTGAAGTCTAGACTTCTTACAAGCTAGCACAGATCTAAGGCTTCTTTTTACGGAGGTGGAATAGAAAGCAGATTTTCTTCCATTCAGCCAAACTAAATACTAATAAAATTGGCTAGCATGAATGCAGAAATAAATCATCCCAAACATGATTAATGTGCACATGTAACCGAGTTTCGGAAAGCAGGTACAAAGTATATTTTTTTCCACCATCCTGTAAACTATATCTGTTCCATAATTTGGGATTTTGGAATAAGAAAACACAAACCCCAGCTCTAAATGTTGACTTCTATTAAGAATAGTCATTACAGATATATTTGGCAAGCAAAAAAAAAAAAGAAAGAAAGAAAGACGAGAAAAGAGCAATTTTTGAAATTTCTTCTTGTTTTACTTTATTGTGAGAATTTAATCAGCATATAATAATTCACTGGGTTTTTATTTTCATAAAAGGCCCTGTTACTGCAGTGGTCATAATGGTTCTAAAAGGTCTATGGGTGTGAACAGTAACTCTCTGTGGAAGGCTACCGAAATGGTTGAAAATTTATGTAACAAAGAAAAGCCATGGAAGACTAAGTCAAATTGTAAGAAGGTTAAATTTGCATTTGGTCCTCTCGCTTGCTTCTTTATGTCCTTTCTTCTATCACTTCTGTTTCCACCCTAGGGCTTTCACCCCAGAATGGCCCAGGACCATTTCCTCAATGTCCTTACATCCTTCTCAGGCCCTGGATCATGGCTGACTTTCTATGTCTTCTTTCTCCCCTCAGCCCAACTTCCCAGTTCATTTCCCCTCCCCCCAAGGGTTTATAATCTTTCCCAGGGAAATGCTAATCTGTGAACAGGTTCAGGGTGTGTGTAGACAATACCAGTGCTCTTCCCGTTCCCATTGATCCCTTGCTTCCATTTTGGGGGCCCTCCTGGCTTTATAGCTCTTGCTTTTAATGATCATAATCTGTTACTTCAGGAATCCTATGAAAACTTAGGAATTTGCATGCTCCTGGAGTGGCCTTTAATGAACAGCTGAGGAGAGGTTAGGTCTATGGAAACTTAGCTCTCCCACTTGGGCCAGGGACCATTCCCTGTGAGCCCAGCTTACCTTTCAGGATTTCCTATGGAATCCACCTAGAGGTTCCCTCGTCTCCTCCCCTCTTCTTTCCTGAAAGCCCCTGGAGGTATATACTTCCCCCCCCCCACATAATCCTTGTCTCAGGGTCTACTTCTGGGTAACCTAATTTAAGGCAGTTGTTACCTTTTAAGAATTATTTGTGCTTTAGCTGTGATTACTGAAGGCCTGCTGCTCTGGCCCAGAGATCATACCCTCTAAGGCTAAAACATTGTGCTTACATAGGTAGGGACTCAACATGCAAGTAGTTCCTTGAACTCTGTTGTTGACTGCTCAGTTGCATATGAATAAGTCAAAGTTCAATTATACCTATAGGGTATATTACTATCTTCAAATCCATTGCTGTTTTCCTCATCTATAAAAATGGAGAAAACCATATAATGTCTTCATGGAATTGTTGTGAAGTTCATATAAGCTAATAAAATCACTTAGTGCTTGGCCTCTGCTTCACACATTAAATTGGTTAACATTGGCTAATTTCTTGCAAAGTATACTGGCTAACACTTACAACTTTAAATTAAGTCAAATTGAAATGAATTTAAACTATAGTTTACCACCTTATTAAAGTGTCTTTGAATTAGTACTTTACCTTCTATAAATGCTCAGTTACCAGTCTACAGGATATAATTCTTCAAATCAAGGAAATTCAGTTTGAAAAAGATCAATGAATAGAATTACAAGCAGCAGATTTTCAACAACACATATACTAATTTTGTTTAAAGCTCAAGGACTTGAAATTAATGATTCATAAATCTAGTAACTATTAGTGGAAGGAAGATACTTAAGGAGTATGTATAGTTGAGACACGAGAAGTTTCATTTTTTTTCAACTTTTCTTAATATTTTTTGATTTTGTTTCACTTACCACTTGGTAGCAAAGAAGATTTATCTTTTGAAAGGAAGGACAGTATGACTTTTATTTCTTCTCTGTAGGCCTTAATTCTATGTTCATAAAATAGCTGTGGTATTATCTTTTTCTCAAATATTAAATCACACAAATTGTTTAAAGAGAAATGGAGAGAAAATATTTGGGGCTCTTTAGAAGAAAGTCACAATATTCAGCTGAGTGTTTCTATTATTTTTATAATTTTTTTTTTCAGAAAACTCTTAAATATAGACTTATTAAAATAGGGAAAGTATATTTTGCCCTGGGCTAGCAAACAACAAAAACAATGAAAGTTGATTTAAAAATTTCTGAACTCTTATCTAAAAAGATTTCAAAATGAGCCAAGTAGCTTCTTGGTGCCCAAATAGAATTGGACTAACAGAACTGAAAGGACCTTTGTGGTTCCACAATTCTCAGTTCTATGATTCTGTGATTTTATACACATTGAGGACCATGTTTCAAGTGGCATTAATTAGGATTCTCTTCTATAAATTATACCACTTTCCTACACACTTCTTTCTCATTGACCTTGTCTATGAGTTCTTTTGTATAGCACTTGGGACTTTTCCTATATTCTAAAACCTTTGAAAGTAAATTGGTCCATTTTCTAGCAAATTGATAAGGTTATTTTCTTTCTTTTTAAAAAAGTTCCACTGCTGATCTTACCTAGCGTATTTCTTCAGTGTTCAACTTGACTTGCCAAAGGGTACTTGCACCATGGGAAATCTAAAATGTTATTCTCCTAAATGCAGTCATAAGGGACAAAATCGTAAGCAATTAGAGACAGGTAGATTGGATGTTTGTGCTTTTAAAAATTTAGGGACACAAAAAAAGACTAGAAAAAATGACAAGAGAAATTTGAAAAATCAAACACAGATTTGATTGATGTTGTTTCTGGTCAGGCCAAGAAGGCAAAAAGGCAATAATGTGTTGGGTGATGTGAGGGGATTGACAGTTCACGTGCTATAGAATTCCTCTTGCACTTTTTCTCACTGTGTGAGAAAATGTCATTGTTATTAATGACTAAATCTTATGGCAGAATATTCAGCTGAATCTTGCCTCAAAATAGCTCAAATTTTCAGGTGGTTGGTCTTAACTGGGTTGGCCGCACCCTGAGGAACAGACCATCTAAGAGGACAGAATTAGTTGCTTTCCCACTGCTCACTTCTTTCTAAAACCAAGTGCAGAGTCAGCACAGAAACACACTGGCTTGTGCGACATTTCTGTGGCTCTAGATAGCATTATAAATGACAAGAAGCTCTTCAGCAGGACACATCAAAATGAAAAAAGACGTTCTGAGGTTCCAATTTCTATTATCTTTATTACCTTCTAGATCAAAGGTAGATTGATTTAGAGATAGAAACTGACTTTGTTAGTCTGGAGGTATTTCACTGGTGACAGCAGTAGCCACAATTGCCAAGTGGCTAGAGGAAATGGATTCTCAAATAGAAGGGAATGTTATTAATTCCCAAGTTAGCAGTATGGTAAATTCAATGGAATTAGTTTGTAAATCTGACTTGGTAATGACCCACTGAACAACAACAACAACAACAACAACAACAAAGTGGCAGAAATTTCTCCTAACAGTAGATACTTAAAATGCTATGACACTTTTACAGAACATTTTAAACAGCTGGTGAAAGTAATAATAGTCAATTATATCACAGGGCTTGACAAAGAGAGCCACAACTCTGGGTCTTGAAAATACAGATAGCATATAAATCCAGGAAAAAAAAATCCTTATAAAAGTTGGGAAATAAGGACCTTTTTTTGTTTTGTCTGAAGAACTTAAGGGAGAAAAAAAATTCACGAATCCCAAGTTATAGTCTATATTTTCTCAATTCAACCCCCTATTTTTTCATCTGGAGCACTCAGGAAAGGGGATCCTTTCATAATGAGAAAGAAAATAGAGGTGTGTTTAGAACAGAAAAGGAACCCACGGAAAGAAATAGGCATGAGAGGCATTTATAACTTTAAACCAATTGGGCTCGCTGGAGAGGACAACGGCAGGTGCAGAGAAAAGTCCACCAACACCTATCACAGGAAACTTAGTTGCCTCATATATTAATGAACAAGGTAATGTCTAGTGAAATGAAAATTTTAAATGATAAAATGTAAGATTACACTTAGAAATTTAAATGAGTTTTGTGGCATGAGAATTGAATGACTTGTGGACTGCAAGATACTAAGAAAGCTAAGATTTTATATATATGTATATAAATCATGTGATATGTATGTGCATAAGTATAATGTATGTGTACAGATATACACGCACATATTTCACCTCTTACATCTTTCATGAATTAAATAACCAATTTCCCGACTCTTTATTCATTTTCTTCATCACCTATTACCAAATTAAATCCAATACAATTTTCTGGTGTTCACTGAGGACTGTTTGATGCTATTAATACTGCACCTTCTTTGTAGAACTGAAAGAAAATGGCAGCCTCTGTCCTCATGGTAAATAAACACATATACAATAGTAATTTCTCATGTGTGTCATCAAATAGGTAATGCCTGCCCAAAGTTCCTGTTTATGTTAGCTTGTTATATATATAATAATTAAACATATACAGGGGGGCCATGAAGTTTGTGTGCAATTTTAAATTGTATACAAACTTTATGGATGCCCTGTGTGTGTGTGCACACCTGCGCATGCACACACACGCACACACAGAGTTCATTACAAAAGTTTTGAGACACATAAAAATCAGGAAACATAAAATCTGCTTGGACAGAAACAAATGAAGTCCTCCCAGCAACCCAGTAAGCCTACCAAGCCTACCAAAGTGAAACTTGCATGAGTGACTCAGAAAGACACTGTCAACTGTGTTTCTTGGAAGTGAAATAAGGGATCATACCACAGTCTGTCTCACAACTTTCATAGTGACCTATGTGTGTGTGTGTGTGTGTGTGTGTGTGTGTGTGTGTGTGTGTGGTGTACATATGTTGTTGCCGTTCAATTAAACAGAGGAATATTTGCAAAGGAGTGTTTGAAGCCAGAAGGAAAGTCAGTGGCATGTAGAAATGTAGACTTAGGAGTGAAAGCAGGGCCCAAAGGTGAGCTACACAGATTACGGGACAAGGTGAAGAGGGGAAAAGAGCTCTCAGGCGAGGAAGATCATTGCCAATTTATACTCTTACAACATTTTAAGACAAGGGAAGATTTTATTTCAAAGGCTCAGAGAATACTTCTCCTGTGGTCTCTTGCCCACTTAGCAGTGTGGGACTGCTGTGGGTGCACTAGCTGAATTGTGAAATTGAAAGTTCCCTTTGTGTTCGACCGTTTTATGTGTGGTCGCTAAGGTAAATGTTTAATAAGCAATCACAGGTCAGTTACAGGTGCTGTTTCTTTCTAGATGGATGTAGTTGTGAGCAGCTCTGGGCAGCAAAGCATATGCAAAAGGTTTCAAAATAGTTTTATTATTTCATTAAAAACTTTAATGTTTACTGTTTTCTTCCAACACTACTAACTGAATGAAGTAAAAGGAACTGCCTTCAAAGGAGGATAGAGTTACTTCCTTCCCCTCTATATCTTCTTTACGTGTCTGGTGTTTGTTATCTGTTCATCTTTTCTTTGAATGCTAAAGACTCTTACTTTTTACACGTGTCTTTTGATACATTTAAACTAAGGGGTTATTTTATCCTGGAATCAAACAACAAAAGTAGACAAGTGAACGTTCTGGATTTTCGATTCCCAGGCCCAACCTCTTTTTATAATAACAAAGGATGGCATTTTTCTCTGGAATATGTTTGTCTGTTTTTCTTTAAGCTTTTGCTGTTCATTTTCCATAATTAACCACGTTGGCTGGAGCTTATATACTGTGGTTATTAACTAAGTGATTTGGATTTTCCTCTTTGTATTTTCCTGCTAATGGACTCTATTGTTGTTGTTTTTTTAATTAAAAGATGATCTAGGCAATTTTATTTCCAGTCACACCAGGTCAGAGGCATTTGTTTTGTTCTTTATTCCACTTCATAAACGGGCAATGATAAATGAACAGTTACTGAAATGCTGCAGCAGGAAGTCTATGGCCTTGACTTTGTAGCTAACACTCTGTATTGCTTGTCTGAAACATGGGCCCCATCTCTGTCCCTGGGCTTCTGCACAGCTGGCTGGTGTTCTGTTTTCTTTGTTTTCATGCTCTTCCTTATTAAGGTCAGTTCCGGTTCTCCCAGTTATGCACCTTACTGTAGAACATGAAGACATGCCTCAGAGACTGTGGATCAAACAAACTCTGGACAACTGTGTAGTCTTCTCATCCGGACATCTATACATGCCTAAGTGTAAATGACATCAATGTTTATATAATACACACAGATATGCAGATATCTACTATATTTAATATCTATCTATCTATCATCTATCTATTTATTATCTATTTCTTCAGAAAAGGAATTCAAACACTGGTCTGTTACTACTTCTGTCTGGAAGAAAGGAAATTTTTCTTTCAGTAGGTGATGGGAAGGCATTGAAAATACAAACTCAACTTTTTAAAAAACTTGACCGGTTCCTTGAATGTCCCTCCAACAGAGTCCTCTGTGCCTCTGGTGGTTCTGTGAGTGGCCACTGAGAATCAACTCTTATAGGCGAAGGGGCAGTCACGACCCAGTCTTTCCGTGTCTGTAGAGGCATCTTCCCAGATAGTGTCATGAGGTTAAGAAAGAGGACAGTAAGGTAAAAGACATGATGGTCAAAACCATCAGCTACTGAGCACTGTTTTCTGCTGCTCTGGGCACAGCTGGCCCAGAGGCTGCAAATCTCTATTCTGAGGAGAAAAGAGTCAGTCTCAGGGTCCCCTGTTGTTAGCTTTAGTATTTGTATTTGTCTGTCCTTTCTGGGAGTGAATTAATTTGCATAGGTGCCCTGAATAGCCATGACATACCAGCTGATCTCCATGCTCCAGACACATTGGCAACTAGTGAGGTTAGGAGTCATGGCAAAGCTTTCTGGTGAGGACGCAGAAACTTATGACATATTAGCACTCAAACTCCTTGAGCTAAGAAATGACCAGCCTGATTTTAATGACCTGCTTGAATTTTAAGCTTCTTCAGGTAGAATCTGGTCTTTCCTAGGCAGATGCTTCACCAGATCTGCCACACTTCCTGATGATAGTGATAGTGAACATTACGAGTGTCCATTGTGCCAGGTAGGCTTTAAAATCCTCACAACAAATCTTGAGACAGATTCTGTGAATACCTTGATTTTGCAGATGAGAAAACTAAGGCACAAAGAGACCAAATAACTTCCCCCTAAAAAAAAAATCAACAGTCCGGCTAGCATTGAACTCCAGACACTGACTCAAGACACTGTCCCTACCTACTCTGAGGGAGGGAGGCACATTGTGGCAGGATGATTCTGGGAATTTGCTTTCTCTCCTCACCATCTCTTCATGGCTCTCTGGAATGGAAATGGCTGAGGAGCACCGAGGACGCCCCACAGAGAAGGGTGAATGCTGGTTCTAGCACAGTAAATGCAGGATATTGGCCACAAGAGTTAATCTGTTCCCAGGTTACTGGGATATATACCAAGCAATCTAAAGGAGGTGAGAGCATGACAATGAAAACCTTTGAGCAGAATATGCTATTTCTATGTGTTCATAGCTTCTCTGAGTGCAGACAGCTGTGGTTAAATATTAAGGAAAGGTTATTTGAGGATAGTGGCACAATCTTACTTCGTGGAAATTATATCTATGTGGTCATATGCTTAAGGTGTGGCTAGCTACTGGAAAGTGTTCCAGCCTATTTCGTAGGGCATATAAAAACATATTAACATTTTGAAGGAGTAATTGAATAAGTACAAAGTATCATATTATGATTTATTAAAAAAGAAAGGAGAGGTAGGATAATAGCCAACATGTATTTGTTACCAAACTACTTGCCAGTGGATTTCACATTATCTCACCTAATCTTGTTTATAGACAGGGAAGCTGGACCTGACAGAGATTAAGTAACTTTCCCAAGGTCACAAATGTAATAAGGCCAGAACTGGATTTGAAGTCAAGTTTGTTTGGTACCAACGTCCTTAATCTTTGCACATCACTGCATGTTTGTGTGTGTGTGTTGGGAGTGGAGGGGGCCTTGGTTGCAGGGGAGGAGAGTGTACTGAATAAAATTAAAAGGCATAAATGTTTTTTTCTTATAGTTCCAGTAAAAGCTAAGTGCTGTGACTTCTATACATACCTACCTGAGGTCACTCCTTGAGCAGATGTTGCTGAGAACAACTATGTGAAATGTGCAGCTGAAAACACTGCAGAATGCGGAGGGGTAAAGAACCAGGGATGTGGTGAGTTATGAAGCTCTGTGCCATCCCAAGAGTCAGCTCCATCTTCTCCTGCCGGTGCTTGGAAATGTCTGACTCAGTCTGTCTGAATCTTTTATTTCTTGTTCAGTGCTTCCTTCCTGCCATTTTTCTTTGAATATCAGCTCATTTAATTTCATCCAGAGAATTCTTTTTCTTCCTAGTTCAAGGGATAGTGGGGCCTACACTGGCATGCTCTGAGTAGGGAGTGAATGGTAGAGGAATTATTAAAAAGAAGCAAAAAAAGGATGATTAGTCACAATACAGAGATGGTAGAATGGAAGAGAACTTAAAGTGTACAATGGTTTTCAACAGAGATTCCCCTTTATTTGCAAGCCCATTGGTCTGGGTGACTGCAAAGATATTGTCATTGATGAATCATTTTTTAAGACATAAATATTAGGGGCGGTACCTGTGGCTCAAAGGAGTAGGGCACCAGCACCATATACTGGAGGCGGCGGGTTCAAACCCCTCCCTAGCCAAAAACTGCAAAATAAATAAGCAAATAAATATTAATATCCATTATATGCAACTCACTAAAAAAAAACATTGGGGGTCCTAGAACTAATGGTCAGAATAATGACTATAGCTGTGGCCAAACTGGCCATCTTATAGGAAAAAGAGATTATCAGGCCTCCCGTGGGACCATTGCTATAAAATATTTTTCTAGGGGAGGTGGAATTTGTGTTGAATCTCATTATGATATGGTGGTGAGGTGTAGGGCTTACCCTGTGGCTATGGAGGCTTGCTGTTGGTCAACATAGGGTTGGAATCTAAGATTTCTCCTTATTAGTTTGTTGCATGTACTGGAAGGATCACATGTCACATATTATCAACAGCCTATATTCCTGAGGAAGGAAGTGCCAACTTTTCCTATCCCTTCTACCACAGACACATCACCCACACACTTATTTAGTTCAAGAGTGCTTAATCAGGAAATAATGAAATTGGGAATAATAAGTCATATTATTAACGTGATAGGGGAGTGATAAGTACACACTGAGCATTCAGTAAATCTCAACAGCCAGTCAATAAAAATAGGAGGGGCAGTAAATACAATGAATCTCCACTTGGAAGAGGTAACCAGGACAGGAAAATGTGGTGAAGGGTTATGCTGCCCCCAGGAGCCAGCAAGGCGCTCTTGTTCCTTGGAATTCAACACCCCTCTCTGTAACACTGCCATCATACTAAGCAGACACATACCTCAGGTATGGCAAGCTGTGGTGATCGTTCAGACTATGGATCAGAGCTTCATATTAGCTTAAAGAGGAGGAGGGGCAAATCAGCTGGGAGCTCCTCAGAATTCTTGAGAGTGTAGCGTGATGAATGAATGAAGAATGAACATGTGAAGAATGAAGGCTGAGAATCGGAAGGCTTGAATCTTCCTCAGAGAAGTTTGGATCCCACACTTCACTTTCATTTTCTTATCTGTAAAAGAAGGAGGGTGGGCTAGGGCACTGTCAAGGTTTCTTACTGCTTTAAAGTCCTTATTCTAAGCTAATACCATTTCAGAATCTGTTTAGAACAGACACATATCCTTGAGCACCAGGAAATGCTATGTTGCTTGCCTGACTGCAGGATTTCCCTGCCTGCTCCATAACCATTCATCAAGCAGTGGAGTGGTGCTGGCAGCAGCATTCTTTTCAAGGATGCTCTTTGGGGATAACTTTTCATTTTTATACAATTTAAAACTTAAAAAAAAAATTGCAGAAATTGCATAAGGAATCCCAGTAATACTTCTTCCAGATTCACCAGTATTCATGTATTTTCCTATTTACTTAATTATTCTCTGTGTCTATGGATATATGTTTATGTGTGTGCCTGTTTTATAGTTATATGTGCATATAATACACTTATATACACTTCGTGTATATCTATAGAGAATAATTTGAATATGTTTAGTATGTTGTGACCATTTATCCTTGAACAGTTTGCTGCATATTTTCTGACACAGACATTTTCCTACATAACTATAGTCCCATTATTAAAATAAGTCCTGTTATTAGAATAAGAAAATTTAGTATTGATGTATACTGTAACATACACTCTCTATTCAGTTTTGATGAGTTATGCCAATAATGTGCTTTATAGATATTGATCAAATTGAGTTGTTAGGTCTCTTTATTCTCTTTAAATGTGGATTAACTCCTCAGTTCACCTTTGCTTTTCTTGATCTTAAAAGTTTTGAAGAGTAAAAGTCAATTGTCTTAATGAATGTCCTTCAATTTCATCTTGTCCACTATTCACTTATGATAAGATTCAGATTATGCATCTTTGGGGCAGGTACACCACTGAAGTTACATAATGTTCTTTGTATCTCCTACTATGTGGTGCATGCCGTTTGTTGATCCCAACACTGATGATGCTAACTCTGACCACTAATCCCATTTTTATGCTAAAATTTGGGTGATTTCTATTGACCTGTTGTCAAGCTTACTGGTTCTTTTCATTGATCTTTCTAATTACTTGATAAGCTGATTTAATAAATTCTTCATCTCAGATATCACATATTTCATTTCTAGCCATCTTGTTTGGCTCTTTTTTTATTATTAAATCATAGCTGTGTACATTAATGCAATCATGGGGTATAATGTGCTGGTTTTATATACAATTTGAAATATTTTCATCAAACTGGTTAACATAGCCTTCACGGCATTTTCTTAGTTATCGTGTTAAGACATTTATATTCTACATTTAGTAAATTTCACATGTACCTTTGTAAGATGTCCTGTAGGTGTGGTCCCACCGATTACCCTTCCTCTACTCATCCTCCCCCTCCCCTGCTTAAAATAGTTTTCATTTCTGTCAAAATTACCCATCTGATTGTGCATGTTATATACCTTTTTCACTAGATCCTTTAATATATTTATCAAAATTATTTTAAAATCTTTTTCTTATATGTATTTTTTATTTTATTTTTTATTTTTTTATTTATTAAATCATAGCTATGTACAATGGTATGATCATGGGGCATCATACATTAGTTTCACAGACTGGTTGACACGTTTCTTGGCCATCTCTGAGTCTGTTTCTATTTCCTTCAAAAAATTTTATTTTACTTGGATGCACGCTTTAATTGGATGCACATTACTGTATGTCAGACCCAAAGTGGAAACTGAAGTAAATAAGCTCAAAAAAGGAAATGCCATTTTTTTTTCTCTGTCAGCAATCCATCTAAACTGTAGTTAAGGAATGTCTGGAATTTACTGTTATGTTAATGAGATTTAAGTTCACCATCAGATTAATGATTCAAGAGTGAGTCAGTACTTTACTTTCAATAGGGCAGGACCATTTTGTACAAATAGTCTTCAGCTTCCTGAACTATGAGGAATCTCATTCAGGTTTCTAAACTAGCTTCTAGCTTTTTATGTTGCGGGAAAGTTTTCTTTGCTCTTCAGTTCTGCCTCCTGGTTCATGAGATCCTTTCTACTCTACTGCCTTGCCCTTATCCTTAGAATATGGGGCAGTGTGTTCAGTGAATGTTAAGCATATCTATAAGGGGCTTTAGAAGGGTGTGTTTCTGACTGGAAGCAAGGCAGAAAAGCTGTAAAAGAGACTTTCAGTCCCTAAGAAATTGTTCCTCAAAGGGATATCTTAGGTCTCCTGCCCTTCCTTCAGCTGTGGGCAGCCTCTGACAAGTACTTAATGAAGGCCTGTAGCGACATATGGTCTCTGTCCTCCTGCCCGCTTCTGATCATTCGGCAAATGCCAGAGTTTTAGATATTCTATCTCAACTCTTTAGTTCTGTATATAATTTTTTTCACAAACACTTGGAGAAGGCCTGTGAAAAAGATTCAATGAGTAGGTACAGATACTCTTTGTGCATAGAACTCAAAATTCTAAATATCACACCAGATGTCATTTAGACATTCAAATTCTTACAGAGTTCAGTTAGTTTCTTCTGGCCATTAACGATAACCTTTTCCTATTCCCGGTGCCCTATAAGAGATGAAGGAACTGTAGGGCATTTCCTAGAGGGACTCATTACTTTCTATATTTTAGTTCAAGTTGGTTTCTTTCATCCTTGGCTATCTGATATATTTATAAAAAATTATGACTTTGTAAATTGTTTGGATTATCTTTGATATTAGGGTAGAAGTGGAAGCAGAAATTAGGATCTGATGTTCTTTAGATACATCCTTCCCAGAACACATGAAGCCCTCCATACCAGTGGATTCAGCATCAGGGAACTCAATTAACCAATATTTTAAAAAGAAATAGATGGAACACATATAGACTTTTTTCCTTGTCATTATTTCTTAGACAATACAGCATAACAGCTATTTACATTGTGTTAGGTATTATAAGTAATCTGGAGATGATTTAAAGAGTATGGAAAGATATGCAGAGGTTATATGCAAATACTATGCCATTTTATGTAAGGGACTTGAGCTTTTTGTGGATTTTGATGTCTACAGGGAGCCCTGGAACCTATCCCCTATGGATACCTAAGGAAAGATATATTCTGCTCACTTTCTTAATTTCAGATAAAACAAGATATTCCAGCATCATCCATCTTGTATTTTTTTTTTTTTTTTTCTCCAGTGGGGAGATACCTTCAGCAGGACAAGACTGTAGGAATCTGCCTTCTCTCATGGAATTCCTGGTACCTTTTAGTGGAGAAGCCATTGTTCTTTAGAAGATAGATTGGGTGCTAGATATGCTCATTGCTACTGGTGCTATTGCTTTTATGTTCTGTCTGGGAGATAGAGCTGGGAAACTGTGTTTATATAACCTCTATTTATCCATTAAACACTGGGAGCTTCCTAATGATAACTCTAATTTTAATCTAAAGTTAAAATGTACATTCTAATCCTCCCTTTCCCATATTAGTAACTTTTTTTGAGACAGAGTCTTGCTCTGTCACCCTGGGTAGGGTGCAATGGCATCATTGTAGCACATTGCAACCTCAAACTCCTGGGCTCAAGCAATCCTTCTGCCTCAGCCTTTTGAATACCTGAGACTGCAGGCACATGCCATGACACCCATCTAATGTTTCTAACTTTTCCCCACAACAGTGAGTAAACTTGAATCCCATTATTCTTAATATATTTGTTCATGTTGCTAAAGATTAGCATACACAGAAATTAACTTCAGAATTGTTAACCCATACCTCTGGAGAGAAAAAAACCCTACTAATTAGACTTCAACAAATTTTTACTGCTTCTAATGTGAAATTTATATATAGTAAAATGAAAAATATTAAATGTACAATTCGATAAATTTTGATAAGTGTAATCCACAATTCTAATTCTATAATCCACACTCCTATAAAAATGGGGATTATTTCCACTATCTCAGAAAGTTTCTCTGTCTAGTCAGCTCCCCCCTCCTTCCTCTGAGCAACCATAGTTTTACCTTTTCTCACTATAGATTAGTCTGGTCTGTTCTAGAGCTCTATATAATGGAAAAATACAATGTGTATTCTATGTTGGGCTTCTTTTGCTCAGCATAACGTCTGTGGGATTCATATGTGTTGTGTGTATCAATAATCAGCAATTCTTTTATTTTTTTTTTAATGAGAAACATCTCATTAAATGTATGCTCCCCCCCCACAATTTGTTTATCTGTTCTCCTATTGATGGACATTTGGGATGTTTCCAGTGCCTGCTGTTATGAATAAAGCTGCTATGCACATTCTTGTACAGTCCCTTTGTGTACACATATGCTTTCCTTTCTCTTGCATATATGCTCAGGAAAGGAATTGGTCTGGCCTGGGTAGGTCTTTGTACACCTTCACAAGTAATTATGAAACCTTTTGCTAAAGTGTTTGTACATCACATCTGTTTTTTTACTTCATTTCAAGATTTTTTTGAAACTAGTATAGGGGGCTTTATGGCCTCCCCTGATGTGTGATTTTCCTGTCCTGACCCCTCTTCATACAAAGGGCTCTAGTGTTGAACTGGTTTGAAGGTACACAGGACCTTCTGAACCACCTGGAGAGGCTAGTCAGGCTTTCAGTGAAGTGGTAACAAATCTGCATTCTCAACTTTTGAGTTCCTGTTATGCCCCCATACCCCAGTCATGTAACCAGTCAATTCTTAATACCATAGTGGAGTTATCATATTTGAATTGCAGCTGGACTTGGCACTTAGGAAGAGATGTTTCCTCTCTATAGATTATCAGACTTTGTCATTTGGGAGCTTATATTATCCTTCACAAGCTGTGAGGGGCTGTGATGCTGAGGAGTGGGTGGTGGGCAAGGTCCCCTGATGGCCGATGTGACTCTTGGGGTCTTCTAGTTACCTCCTGGCAGAGCAATTGGAGGTTACACTATGGCTGTACCTGGCTCTAGTCGTGATGTCTGGACTTCACAAGCGCTGTGTTTAGCTAAAACTTGTCATAAACAAAGTGACTAAGGTGTTTGAAACTCTGAAGTGTTTTGAAACACAGTAAAGCATCTAGTCCCCAAAATAGCACTTGTCCCACATCGGGAGCAGGCATTTTCCTTCTCGTGGGCCCTGTGGATGCTGTTCTTGGACTTTCCTTCCCCATTTCTTTGAATGTGGTTTTCTTACCAGATTTAGATTCTTTTCCCCCTAGTACCTTCCTTCCTTTAGACTCAGTCCTGCTGTTGCTCTCAGGTTGATTGGTGTCAGAGGCCATTATTATCTGCTAGTGCTCGGCTGTGATTCCTTGAGTGCAGGAGACACTAAACCCTTAGAAATCACAGTGCTCGCCTGTAAAGGACTTTTATCATTGGTGCTTGTCCAGTGTGTTTTTTTAACGTGGCTGCTCCAATGAACTATTATACTGTGAATGGGGTTGTGATACTTGTCTAAACAGAACAGTACAAATGTGTTTCCTGATGAGTCAGTTCATTTGAGGCAACAAACAACCCAGGCCAGGAGAAAACTTATGTTGGTGAAGAAAGCAGCCAGGCACTTTTCTTTTAAGTAAGGGACAATGTGTCAGGAACTCTAGTTGTCCTCAAAGAGAGCGACTGCTGGCACTAATGGTTTGGACTCTACTTTCTTTCAAGTTACTGAAACATGTTACTCTTCTTAGGGAAATCTGGAATCCAGTGTTGATTTTTCTAGAGCCATTCAAACTGCTCTTGAATCCCTCTTGCCTTAGCTGTGCTATCTTTTCTTTCTTGGTAGCCCAACTAGGAACAAGTTTCAATAGCACTTTAAACCACAAAATATTCATACTCCCAGTTAGTCATTTAGCTTTCTGTTCATCCTTATACCAAATATTGATTGAACAATCAATAATGTGCTCAATAAATCTATCAGGCAATTAGATGTCCTCCCAGAGATTATAGTCTAGAAGACATGGGAAGGCAAATGATGCTTGGATATAAATGACTGTAATAAAAGAGAGAAAGCAGTGAATTTCACAAAGAGAGATAAACAGTGCTGTGCCAGGTGAGAAAAGCAGTACCCGTACTTTTTGATTATGTAAACTACTAATAAAATTTTTGCACACATATATACATTTTAAATAAATTATGTATATCTACTCTTTATTAATATATGACATACTAAAATCATATATAAAAATAGAGATTAAAATATAATGTAAAGGTAAAATAGACCATATTTTAAATTTCACTGAATCACACAAAACTTTTCTTGTTTTTATTGCACTATTAGTGCATTTTTAGTGATTGCAATGCAGTTTCTGAGGTTAGACAAGTAGGTTCTTGAACTTAACCTAGAAGAGTGCTAAATACCACTATGGTCACTGTCAAAGTACTCCCCTTTTTCTAGAATGAGTTTGTGAACTTGATTGTTTAACCTTATGCAATGACAGCTCTAACAGCCATTCCAGAAAAAGAGCTCCTAAATTTCTCTGAAGGGTGGACTGGGCACTGGATTCAGTGCAAAGCTTCCCGAGGGAGGGGCAGGGGGGCTTCCAAGGTGTCCATAGTGATACTTAGCAATGAGGTATGTAGCACTTTTTCTAGGATGAGTTTGTGAACTCAATTGCCAGACCTTCTATGTCAGATCTGACTCAACAGTCATTGGTTTTGCATCTAAAATGGCTAATTTAAAGCTAGTATTGGGAGGAGGAGGAATGTCATGTCCGCTACCTAGTTCTTAGTTGCAAGTGTTTACATACTTAGTATTATTTTTAATTAGAATGTTCTTTGTAGGAAAAACATTAAGTTTGTGAGAGGTAATTTAAAAAACTAGATAAGACTATCCAAATATCTGCCTTATCTGTAGTGTGTCACAATATGCTGAAAATGAATGATGAATAGGGCTACAACATAGTGTGACTCCACACTTCAAAAGGGTATTTTGCATGGCATCTATGTCTGATGCATAGGCCCACTGAGGGTTTTAGTGGCAATCTCTGTATGAAAAATCAACAACTGGCTAATGGGTACAAAATTATGGTTAGACAGAAGAAATATGTTTTAATGTTCAATAGCAGAGTAGGGTGACTATAGTTAACAATAATGTATTTTATATTACAGAATAGCCAGAAGAGTAGACATGAAATGTTCCCTACATATAGAAATAAATGTAAATACCCTAAATACTTTGACTTGATCATTACACATTCAGTGCACATAACAAAATATCAGAAGTATGTACAAATATTGTGTATCAAAAATTAGCAAACCTTAATTAGATTCTCAAGTGATCATAACTAGATGTTCAAATATTTTCTTCCCACACTTCAAGAGATCCTTTGCTGTGCTCCTGGGGTGTGTGTACCCAAGTTTGGAGACCCTGGGAGTGTTAGAGGATGGGATGTGGACGAGTCCTTCATAACTGAATATATTAGAGAAAACCTCACATAAAAGCTCAACTTTGAATGATGAGTAGAAACCGGAGGAGGGTTAGCATTCAGAAAAGAGTGAATGGCCCATGTACTGCCATGGAGTCATAGAAGTATAGTGAATGCTTGAGGAGTAATGAACTTTTTGTTATATTAGAGCATCAAAGGAGAATTGTGGGAAATTGAAGTTAGAATAGGAGAGGCACTGAATACTTGGACTTGATGAACAATTTTGAACTATATAAATTAGGCTTCAGAAAGCATTTTTAAAACACATATATATTTTTTCTTTGAACTGGGAGGTATTGAATTAAGGAAAGTAACTATTTCCTATATATTTTTATTTTATTTATTTATTTATTAAATCATAACTATGTACATTAATGCAATCGTGGGGTACAATGTGCTGGTTTTATATATAATTTGAAATATTTTAATCAAACTGGTTAAAATAGCCTTCACAGCATTTTCTTAGTTATCGTGTTGAGACAGTTATATACTACATTTAGTAAATTTCACATGTGCCCTTGTAAGATGCACCATAGGTGTGGTCCCACCAATCACCCTCCCTCCACCCAGCCTCCCCGCCCCATCCCCTTTCTCCATATTCTTGGGCTGTAACGGGGTTATTACTTTCATATGAAAGCTGTAACTTGGTTTCATAGTAGAGCTGAGTACATTGGATACATCTTTTTTTATCTCTGAGAAAGTGGCTCTTCCTTTGTTGGCATTTTCTTCTCGGAATAGCTTGTTACTAGAAATACTAGTCTAGTAACAGAAGGGGGCTGGGATGACTTGGAGGGAATTCAAGAGATTAAGACAATTTTTTGTAGGACATGTGATTGGTGGTAAGTCAGAGGTAAGGAAGCCTTAGCTAAGAGCAATGGTGATGCAAGGGAAAACAACATCAAAGGTTGTTTAGAGAAGGAAGAGAAAACCATATTTCTGTTTACAAAGTTTTGCCCTGGGTATATAGAAAAGTGAAAAATGGAGGTACCAGGAGAGGTAGTAGGTGGAAAGGGTCATTGATGATGTGGTTGATAATTCAGCTAAAAGTACCCCAAATAAAGCTGAGGATGTGGGCATGTAAGATAGACAAGATTTAATCACCATGAGAAAGCATTAAAGAAGTTAATAAGATTAATGAGGAAAAAATGGTTAAAAGGAAAAGAGGATCAGAGACATTGTTGGAGAACCACCTTCCAACATTTTAACCCAGTATTTCCAGTTGCATCTGAGACTGAGGACTCTTGGCTTTTAGGCACTTAATTCAATTATTAATGTCTTTGGTGACTGTAGCTACCTCACAGCTGCTTTTCTATCAATTAAGTAAAGTTAAAATGTTCTCAGATCAGGCTTCAATAATCTTACAAATTAGTTTTAAAAAAAAGTCTATACTACAAAGGCTTAGGGAGCAAGGAAGCCCAAAAGAACTAAACATATTTTTAGAGAAAGTAACATAAAACATATCAAAAGGTGAAAAAAATAGAAGTTCCTGAACATAGAACTACATTTGAAATGAAAAGAATTTGGGATACTACCAAGGTTATACATATTTAAGGCTTAAGTGATTTTGAAAATACCAACCAACTACTAAACATGTAGGTTTTTTTTTTTTCTTACTAAATCACCCAGTTTTATGGAATTGGCAGATTGTTTTGATCTTATGAAAAATAAAAAAAAGTGCAAGATAGATTTAAGTGAATTTGACAATATTGACCAATCAATTCTACTAACCATGTAGGGTTTTTTCTTCTTCTTGCTGAATTGCCCAGTTTTATGGATTGGCAGATTGTTTTGATGTTATTAAAGATTTTTTAAAAAAGACAGATTTTAAAGGAAATCTAGAGAATTAGTGAAGTTTTTAAGATTAACAAAAAATTGAAAATCAATTTTCAGTTTTGGGGGGATAGGAATGTAATGCAGAGAAGAATTTCTGGCAAATTGGTGGCAAAATCTTATTTGGAGAAGATAGTAATGGTTGAACATACAGGTTTAAAGTAAAGGATAATGATCTGAATTACAATTTTATTTTATTTGTTTTTTAAAACTTAGTACTCATGGAGAAAACAAAACACAACAAAACAACTTGCTAGATTCATTCATTATGACCATGAAAGATAGGTAGCAATGACTTGGTACACTAATTTTGGCTTTAATGTATTTTAAAGTATATTCTACAGGAAATGCCCATCAGTCTTTTGGAAAATCATATTACAGAGTGGGCAGAGCAAGATGGGCAGACTAGAGATAGCCCCTTTGCAGCCTGCATGGTGAAATGGAGAGAAAGGATTCCAGACACCTCTGGCCCTGCCTAGAAACATCAGTCAGGGGCACAGGGAGACAGCAGGAGACTCTGGGAGCCCAAGAGGAGGTTGGGAGCACTAGAAAACAGGCACAGAGGGCCAATACTTGTGTGCTGGCAGAGGCTAGCCAGTTCAGCAGCAGTGGCAGTTTTCAAACAGAGAAGGCTTTCCAGCAGAGTTTTTTTTGGGTTTTCTTGGACCTGTTCACTTTAGGTGGAGTGGCCTTGGGAGAGCTTGGGTAAGTGAGCAAGTGATTTTGAACAGTGCCCAGGAGCCAGGACTGAGCCACCAGATGGAGTGGAACTCTCTGTTTTTGGCTGCTGGCTGAGCACAGCCATTGTAGGAAAGCTGCCTTGCAAGATCAGACCTCAGGGTCCTAGTACGAGTCCAGTTCTGGCACACCTGATAAGTTGGGCAGCCGCCTGTGGGGAGATGTGAGCTACACATGCATTCCTGGGAAAGCTACTGAATGGCCAAGGGACATAGTTTGGAAAGGTCCAGGTGTGTCTATTAAGCAGGCTGACAAAAGCTTCAGGCTCCCAACACTGCAGGGATTAATGGCAAAGAAATCAGGAAGATGGGACCAGGTCTCCTTGGCAAGACAGAGGCTTCCATCCCCCATCTTATGCAGCTGTATCAGCACTGTGATTAGCATCTCATACTCCAAAGTGGCACCTGTTGTCCAGGCAATATATGAATATATATATATATATATATATTTTTTTTTTTTTTTTCCTTTTTAAAAATGTTTTTTCAAAAATTTCTTCTAGATTTTTCTTTTTCTTTCTTTTTTTTCAATTATAATTTTTCATTGTTTCCTTCTTCAATAGCAAGGGTTTCATTTTTTGCTAATTTTTCTGCTCCTGTCATTCTTTTTTGCTCCAGTTTAATTCATCAAAATTTTTTATTTTGTGTTGTTTTATAGTACTTTTATTTTTCAATTTTTACTTTCTTCAATAACAAGGGCTCCATTTTTGCTATGGGCTTCTTATCCCTTTTATTCTCTCATTCCTTTTCATTTCTCCTCTTTTCTCTCTATTTTTGTAAAGATCTTTCGACTTCTCTTATCTTTCTCACACATCCTCCTTTTTTACATCTTATATAATTTTTATTTTCTGTTCTCTTTATATACTTTTATTATTATTTCTTTTCTTCTTATCTATTTTATTCTTTGTTAGTTGATATTCCATTTATTTGACAGAGCTTCACTCTGAGGCCTGGGCCAGGGTGCCACAGCATTGGCGTGACTCAAGTAGATGTTGATTCCCTGGTTTAGGGGGTCCTCTAGCTTTAGCCTTTGGAAACATACTAGTGATAGGTCCCTACTGTGATAAACTGCTATTTGGGATTTTATTATTATTATTATTATTATTTTTTGTCTTTTTCTATTGATGGAGGTGGGGTCTTTTTTCTGCACATGCTGATAAAGAGCTTCTTACCTTGAGGTACCCACCCAACTCAATCCCCTAGAGGTTGGAAATTGTGGGTGTGGGTCAAAGCACCCTGCTGAACACCACTATTATTCCTGTCTTTATGTTCTTCTCTTCTTTTTGTCAATCTTTTCTTTTAACCCCCTTTCCCTTTTCTTTTCTCTTTTTTTATATAGTCTCTCTTTTTATTCTTCACTCTTCTCTTCCTTTTGGATCTATACTTCACTTCAACATCTAAGGACAGAGATATGGTAACATAAAGAGGAGGAGGAAGTGAAATTAGGGTAAAGAGACAAACAAGAAGAAAACACTCATGAAGAAGAACCAATAGAAAAACCCTGGCAACATGAAAAAGCAGAACAGACCAACCCGCTCCCATGGGATCATGAAGTAGCTACTGCAGAGAATTCCACCTGTAAAGAAATGTTAGAAATACCAGAGAGAGAATTTAAAATATGGATGATAAAAACAATGAAGAAAATTTCTGATAAAGTGAAAAATAACCAAAAGGAAATCCAAAAACAGAATCAAATAAGGGATAAAATATATGAAGAATATAGAAAGGATATAGGAGAGCTTAAGGAATTGAAGCAATCATTCAGGGTACTTAAAGATGCAGTAAAAAGTATCAATGAGAGATTAGACTATGGAGGATAAAGAATCTCAAACCTAGAAGATAAAGCTCTTGAGCTAACACAGGTAATTAAAAAGGCAGAAAAGAAGACAGAGAAAGGAGAACATTCACTGAGAGAATTAGGGGACTTTATGAAGCATTCAGACATACATATGAGTTATACATATTCCTGAGGGGAAGAAGAATGTATCATAGGAATGTAAACCCTACTAGAGGATATCATAAATAAAATTTTCCCAAGTATCACTAAAGATTCTAACACCTTTCAGAGGGATATTGAGCCTCAGGTCATCTCAACACAAACTGAGTTTCTCCAAGACACATTGTCATGAACCTGTCAAGACAAACAAGAAAATTATCCAAGTAGCCAGGAGTAAGAGCCAATTGACCTACAGGGGCAAATCTATCAGGGTGACCATGGACTTCTCAAATGAAACTTCAAGCCAGAAGAGAATGGTCATCTACCTTTAACCTTCTTACAAAAAAAAAATATTCATCCCCAAATTCTATATCCTACTAAACTAAACTTTAAAATTGATGAATAAGGGCCATGCCTGTGGCTTGAAGGAGTAGGACGCAGGCCCCATATGCCAGAGGTGGTGGGTTCAAACCCAGCCCAAGCCAAAAATTGCAAAAATAAATAAATAAATAAATAAAGTAAATCAAATCTTTTATTGAAATTTGGAGGAAGGTCTTGCAACAACAAGACCAGCTCTACAGGAAATACTTAGACCTACATTAAGGAAGGTCTTGCAACAACAAGACCAGCTCTACAGGAAATACTTAGACCTATTCTACTCCCTGACCATCATAATGGACCACCAGCAAACTAAATATCCAGAAACTAAAGGACAAAACCTAGATTCCACAATGACACAAAACATAAAACTAAGCAATGGACTTTTATAAAATAAGATGAATAGAACTCCACCACACTTAAAAATTCTCTTAATAAATATTATTTTATTAATGATTTGAGTTCCCCAATGAAGAGGCACAAGCTGGCTAATTGGATAAAAATGTACAAGCCATTCATATGCTGTCTACAAAAAACACACCTACCTTTGAAGGACAAAGCAAGATTCAGGGTTAAGGGATGGAATAAAAGATTTCAGGCAAATGGAAATCAGAAGAAAGGGTCATGTTCTTATCTTCAGATACAAGTGGACTTAAAGCAACTAAGGTAAAAAAAGACAAAGATGGACACTTCATATTGGTCAAGGGAACAATACAAGAAGAAGATGTTTCAATTCTAAATATTTATACACCAAACTTAAATGCTCTCAGATTATAAAACAGACCTTAGTTGGTCTGAGCAATATGATATCCCATAACACCATAATAGTAGGGGACTTTAATATTCCTCTTACAGAACTGAAACTAAACAAAGATACAAGGAACTTTAACATAACCCTAGAACAACTATGCTTAACAGACATGTACAGAACACACCATAACAAAGCTGAGGAATATATGTTCTTGTCAGCCCACAAAACATTCTCCAAAATAGATCATGTCCTAGGATGCAAATCAAACCTCAAAAAATCAAAAGAATTGAAATGATAACTTGTGTTTTCTAGAGACCACAAGGCAATAGAGGTGGAACTCAACTCCAACAAAAATTTTTATCCCCACAGAAAAACATGCTAACTAAACAACCTTATGATGAATGACAGTTGGGACCAGGAATAGATTAGAGAGGAAATCATTAACTTCCTCAAACATAACAACAGTGAATATACAACCCACCAAAACCTGTGGGACACTGCAAAAGCAGTCCAAGAGGGAAATTTATCACATTTGATGCCTATATATGAAAAACAAAAAGAGAGAAATCAACAACCTAAAGAATCATCTTAAAGAAATGGAAAAGGAAGAGCAATCCAATCCCAAATCTAGAAGATGAAAAGAAATACTCAAAATTAAATCAGAAATAAATTAACTTGGAAACCAAAGAATCATTCAGAAAATTAATAAAACAAAAATTTGTTCTTTGAAAAGATAAAATTGATATACTGTTGGCAAGACTAACTAGAAACAGAAAAGTAAAATCTGTAATAACCTATTGAGCAGAAAGGAAAAGAGGGAAATAACAACTGAAACCACAGAGATACAAGAGATTATTTCTGACTACTACAAAGAACTCCATGACCAGAAATTTGACAATGTGGAGGAAATAGACCAATACCTGGAATCACACCATCTCCTTAGGCTTAACCAAGAAGAAATAGATCTTTTGAACAGATAGACCAATATCAAGCACCGAGATTGAAACAACAACAACAACAACAAAAGCTTCCAAAAAAAAAAAAAAAAAAAAAAAAAAAAAAAAAGGGAATAAATTGACTAGAACAAGAATAATAAAAACCCTTAAATGAAGAGATTTTAACTAAAATGCCTAACGTATT